>PVHP010012318.1:0-43678 GCA_004024765.1 Zapus hudsonius
GGGGGGGGGGTCCTCTCATCTCTACCTCTCCAGCTCAAGGATTACAAATGTGCCACCACACTTGGCAATTTTTTTTCGCATGTGGTATGTGTGTGCGCGCACTTGTGCGTGTGCACATGTATGTGCAGGTGTGCTTGCAGGCATGCTGAGGCCAGAGGAGAATGTGAAGTGTCCTTCCTCCATTGCTCATCAGTATGTTTCCTTGGGATGAGTCTGAATGCAGAGCTACAGTTTCAGGTCTCTGTTTTCCACAGGAGAGGGCTCACAAGTGAGCATGACTTTACCCAGCCAGGTATGTGGGTTCTGGGGAATTTAACTGAGGCCGTTTCAGGTTCTCATGCTTGGGCACATGCTCTTCCCCACTGAGTGGTCTCCTCATTCCCACCCTGTGCATATTTTTGGTGAGTTCTGGGAATCAATCTCAGGTCCTAATGCTTTAAAGCAAACACTTTACCCACTGAGCTATCTCTCCAGCCCTCTTAAAACATTTTTGGCACCTTTGTGTATAAGTGGAATTAGTTTATATGCTGTTTACGGAATTTCAATTTCAGAATTATGCTCACTTTATAAGATCAGTTTCCTTGCCTGTCTCCATTCCCTTCTGTCTCTTTAGAACTTTCTGGAAACACTTACAAGGCATTAGCATTAGCTGTTTGTTTAGCGTTCCGTGTAAAGCTATTTTCTAGAGTTTGGCTGTCTTTAGTAGTGAGTTTTACATATATACATATTTGGAATGTGATTTAATTTGGCATTCTCAGTAGAAGCATGTATGTCTCATTTTTGTTTTTAGAGATAAGAATTAATTCTTTTTAAAAAAAATATTGTAAGTAAGGCATATGTATTAAAATACCTTGTGCTTCTTGTAGAGCTCTGCAGACAAAATCAGCTCATTCAAGAAAAAAAGGATAAACTGCTAAGGCTGATGACTGAAGTAAAAAGCAAAAAACAGGATTTGGAAGTATTGAAATCAAATATCCAGGATCTTAAAGAAGAATACTCTAGGAAGGAAAAAAGTACGTTTTCAGTTAGAAACATATTTAAAACACGATCTGCCTTTCAAAGTGGAGCTGGCTCACTGTCACATGCATGTTGTCCGTCTGTTTCATTGCTCAAAGTGGATTGCACACCTCAGGGGATGGCCAGGGGTCGGCTCCATGGGCTTTGTTTTCTTTGGTTTTCCTTAAAAGGTTCTCTCTAATTTCTGCTATAACCAAAGTAATAATGACACGGAGAAGAGGGTTTAGTTAAGCATAGTGGGAGTCGGTGTCACTAAATAAGATTTGGAGAAGCCTTTTCTGATGACTTATGCAACAAACATTTATTGACCAATACGTCTGCCAGGCCATGCAACTACTCTCCTATGCTGCAAAGGCTCTTTGTGCAAAGATGAATGCTTATTTCAATTTGTTGGCCCACAAACTGACCTGTTCTTCAAATCGTGAAAATAACAATGTTTGTGCAGTTTTTTTCTTGTAACGTACTTATACATGACTAAATTGTGAAATTATTTTTCTCAACTGCTAAATATTAAAGTTACTATGTGAATGGTAAAAAGAAATTGTAAGCTATCATGAAACAAGACTGATTTCTCATGGGAAATAGTTATGTATAAAAGAAAAAAAATTTTCAGGAATAGTATGTATTTGTCTATCCAGAAAACAAAAATACTATAGAGGGAATCTATTTCTATATTAGGCTATATATGTCCCTGTCCTGGTCATTTCTTTCTCGAGCAAGTTTTTCTTCTGTCTTGAGTGAACAGGAAACCTTTTTGCTAATGTGTAACATTAGAAACTGAACAAATATAAAAGTGCTTATTATGGTCGGCATTCTTAAGTTGTTTTCAGGTTTTTTTAAATTAATTCAAACTTTGAGGATTGCTGAAAAAATCCAACACTGTGTTTTTTAATCATAGTTATTTCCACTGCTAGCAAAGCTAATGAAGAAAGGGTGAAAAGGCTGCAGACATCAGCAGACTTATATAAAGATCGACTTGGACTTGAAATTAGAAAAATTTCTGGTAAGTTTGTTGCTATTAACTAAAATATAGAAGATTAGAAAAAGGTTATGTTAAGTTGAAAAAAAAATCCAAAAAGTTTTTAAAAAATATTTTTATTTGCAAGCAGAGAGAGCTAGAGGGAGTATGCCAAGGCCTCCTGCCACAGCGAACAAACTCCGATGCACGCTCGGTTCTATGCATCTGGCTTTATGTGGATACAGGGGAATCGGATCCTTGGCCTTTAGACTTTGTAAGCAAGTGCCTAAACTACTGAGCCATCTCTCCAACCTCCAAAAGTATTTTCAACTGCATCATTAGGTTTTTATAAAATAGAAATCAATTCCATTTTCTATTTTATTTTTAAATGTTTTTATTTGAGAGGGAAAAGGGGAAAGAGAGGGGGGGATGAGAATGAATAGGTGCACCAGATCCTCTTGCTATTGCAAATGAACTCCAGATACATGTGCCCCACAGCTTTGGGCATCTGGCTTTACGTGGGTACTGGGGAATTGAAGCTGTACCATTAGGCTTTACAAGCAAGCGCCTTTAATAGCTGAGCCATCCCTTCAGCCCTAAAATTAGTACTCAAAAAAATTATATTTTTAAAAATCATCCTAATATAATTACCGATGCTTTATTTAGCATTCTAATGAATGTATTTTTTGTGTAATGGTCAACATGCAAATAGTTTTTCTTCTTTGTTTTCACTGGTGTTTGTGGGAGGTGAGCATGTGGGAGGTGGAAACCTGTTTTCACCAGCATTTGTATCATTAGCATTGCTCTTAATTAAAGGTGATTTGGAATGGTGGGATAGTTGTTCATTCTACTAATGTGGCTTGACTTAGTCCATCTTTATCAATTGTTTAACACTATTTTACTGTAAAATATTTGAATTCTATCAATTTTATAATTTGAGAAATTTTACGTAGACTTCCCCACTTTAGGGATACAATTTCCATGGAATTTTTTCTCAGAGAGGAATCACTAGTTAAACCACATGAATGTTTTTATGGCTGTTATGTATATATGTACATCTGCTAATTTATATTGATGTATATTGTTTTGGGCTTCCACGATCTCCCTCAGGTTCAGTGAGTCACTGAGAGGACTGAGTATGTATAGAGGTCTTCTCTTACCCATGGGAAATGGGTATTTTTTAAAAATATTTTTTTCTAAAAATATATTTTTTCCTCTAAAAACGCATACTTAAGGTAATTTTTATATTTTTGGCTTTGTGTTTTGAGACAGTATCTCATGTAGTCTAGGTTGGCCTTGAACTTACTATGCAGTGATTCTTGTAATCTGCCTCTGCTTTCAAATGCTAGGATAACAGGTCTGTACCAGCTTGCCCAACTTCATATTTTTACTTTAAGGAAGCCCTTCATGGATCCTCTTTGACATATCCAAATTCTTACACTCTGGGGTCATTAAGAAAAATGGAGGTTTCTTGAGTATTGCAATACAGTGACAGTTGACCAGAGAAGTGGAGCAGGTACTGACTGGAATATGAGCAGCAGATGTAGTGTGGATACACTAGATAGTGGAGGGACACCAGATTTTAGCACACTGTTCAGACTAGTAGTTTATTTGTGGAACTTTCATGTAATATTTCAGACTTGGATTGACTATAGGTAATGGAAACAACAGATATTCTATAATCATACTTCATGGCTAAGATTTGCTGGAACAAAGAAGGCACATACTACCAAGTCTAGAGGAAACCAGGCACAAATTTCTGAGTCTTAACTCAGTTGACTCCCACAGAATGTCCTTGATTCCTTCAAGCTTTGAACTGGGAAAACGCATGTGCATGAAGACGTGTTGTCTGCTGGAAGCTCGTTAGACACTCTGGAAGTTTGTGCTGGTTTTCCTTGAACTCTTTGCTGGTGTTACATCTTTCCTAGTGAATCATCGAACGCAAGGTGGTCTTGGGGAATCCTGGATGCTAAGGCCCACCCCAGGACTACAGTGAATATCTGCTGGGGTACTTTTTTGTTTATTTTTGTTTTTAAATAAGCAGTTTTAAGCCTTTACAATTATTTTTAGATCTAAAATAGAACTTTTTCATAGTCTTCAAAGTCAGGAGATAATGTTTTAAGGAATTAGTGTGAGATTGTGAACTAGTTCTTTGGTCTTTCTCCCAGTTTCCTGGCATACTAGTCCAAACTTCCTTGGAATCTCTAATGTCGTAAATATCATTTTGTAGCAAGATGATTGGACTTGTGCATATTGTTCAGAATGGGTGGGGCTTATCACCTGAAAGACCAAAGCAGGATTAAAGTGGCGGGGCTTGTTGCTCTAGCCTCCACTGACAGGGGTGAAGGGAGGAGGATTGGGTTTGTTGATTAACCATGGCTAATGATTTAATCATCCCTATATAAAGATACTTTATATAAACCCACAGTGTCTGGGTTATGGGAGCCTGTTGACAGCTGAATACAGGTGTTTGGAAGGGAAGAGGGCAAGGAAGATTACATTACACTCCCATTCTAACAGTTTGTTTTATTCACCTGGGCATCTAGTGGAAACATTTGAAGGATTTTTAGACCTTTAAGTCTAGGTATCTAGAAAAATAGTAAATATATTTGCTTGACAATAGAGTTTTTTGGTGGTAAAATATGTATGACATACTTCATTTTTGAGTAATTCACTAGCATTAAATATTTTGACAATTGTGTACAACCATTCCAATCACTATAGAGTTCCAAGTTTTTCATCACCCCAAACAGAAACTTTGTAATAACTTTTTTTTGTTTGTTTTTGTTTTTTGAGGTAGGGCCTCACTCTAGCCCAGGCTGACCTGGAATTCACTGTGTAGTCTCAGGGTGGCCCTGAACTCATGTGTAATAACTTCTTTATTCTAACTCCTTTTAACCTCTAGTCTGTGTTGTTTCTATGAATTTGTCTCTTCTAGTTTTTATATATAAGTGGAATTGCATAGTGCTTGTCCTTTGTACCAAAGCATTGTTGTTTTCATGGTTCATCTGTGCTGCAGTGTATATGAGAGTCCCGCCCCTTTTTATGACTGAGCAATGCTTCATTGAATGTTTGTACTATGTTTTGTTGAACCATTCATTTAGTAGGGGCACTGGATTCTTCCACTTTGCTTTCTGTGAATACTACTACTATGAACATTGGCACACAGTTATCTGCTTGTCTGTGTTTATGTTCTTCAAATTGTAAAAGTTTTCAATATATTCAAGCCATATTGCAATTCTGATTTATAAATATTTTTTTGTTTTGTAAGCTATCTTTTGTTTTCCTAATATATCCTTTGAAGGAAAAATATAATGTCAGTGATGTTCAGCTTATCTATCTTTTACTATTGTTGCCTGCACTTTTGGTATCAAACTACAATATATTTTAAAACTAGCTTGTGTGTTCTGTATTTGGAGATATTAGTCAAGGATATGTATATTAACCGAAGGTGGCATAAGGAATCTTATCTCCATTGAAAGCTTTGGCATAATCATTCATTTTTTTTCAGGTGATAAATTGCAGTTTATATTCACTGGTATTGACCCTAAGCATCCGGAGAGCCCATTTATGTTTTCTCTTCGTCTAAGTGAAGCAAAGGAATATGAAGGTATGTATTCCTATTTCTTGACTTGGGTACTTTGAATTATCTTTTTAGAAAACTTATGTAAGATAATCAGAATGTACTGATTTACTTTTCCAAAAGTAAATTTAAAAAGGAAGAAAAGGTTGTTCTATCCTGAGAATCCCATACCTGATAATGCAGGTCAGTCACTGACTCTGTAGCAAGCTGAAAGGCCTTTGCTTTGCAGGGAATAGCTATCATTGTTAATAATGTGAACCATAAGAGAGTGGATGCTTATTTTTTTTAATTCTTCTAATGTTCCTTTATAAATACTCCTTAATTTAATTGGGATTCATAAATGTGGTTTTCAAATCATTAGCCTGTACTATCATCCTAAAGCATTTAGAGCTGACAGACACTCGGGCCCTGGAGACTCAGCTGCTTAGAGGATTTGGATTTTGAGAATCTATTTCATTTACAAAATGGTTCTGTTTAGTAATTGCTTTCCAATGAGTAGATCTCTAAAATGTCTTTCCTAGTTATTCAATTTTGTTGTTTTTCAGGTAGGGTTTCACTCTATCCAAGCTAACCTGGAACACACTCTATAGTCCCAGGCTGGTCTTGAACTCACAGCAGCACTTCCACCTCAGTCTTCTAAGTGCTGAGATTTAAGGCATGGGCCACCATGCCCAAATGAATATTCAGTTTTACTCTAAGTTGTATTTCCCTTATCACTATATAAATTTATAGTAATCTGATAGTGTAGTAAAACCTTTTGAGCTAAGTGCTCTTTGCTTTTTCTATGCTGTGGTCCTGGTTCCTGCTTCCTAAGCAGTCTCTACAAGAGAGCTGGAAATTTAATGTGGTTGAAGTTTGACAACACTCCCTGGGGACTTACTTGTTCCTACTGTACCAGTTGGTACAACTTGTGTGAGGACCACTATCATTTGTGACTTATTAGTGAATCATATAAGTACCAATCTTAGAATAGCAACTACTTTTTCTAACAATTTCCATTTCACTTATAAAACTTGGGATAGTTCTATAATTTTAAGTTCTTAAAAATTGGCATTGAGAGTTGAAGAGATGGCTCAGTGGTTAAGGCACTTTCCTACAAAACCTAATGACCTGAGTTTGATTCCCCAGTACCACATAAGCCAGATGCACAAAGGGGCACATGCATCTGGAGTTCCTTTGCAGTGGCTAGAGGCCCTGGTGTATCCATACCCTCCCTCCCTCTCTTTCTCTTTCTCTTTCTCTTTCTCTTTCTCTTTCTCTCTCTCTCTCTCTCTCTCTCTCTCTCTCTCTGTCTGTCTATATATATATATATATATATATATATATATATATATCTGCTTGCAAATAACCAATTAAAATATTTTTTAAATGGTAATGAAATTTATGTATTTTTTTGTTCCAAAGGCAAGAAACAAGAAATCAGTCAAAGGTTTTGCAGTGAAAAATGATTTACTAGTTAAACTGTTAGGACAGTTCAATATTTAGAGCAATATGCAAATATCTAAGATGGCCAGAAATGGCATTCCGCAGCATTAGGCTCTTCAGTCCCTCCAGCAGTATCTGTAGACGTGTAAATCAGAATAGTTCTTAACAGCTGAGTATTTATGGATTAAACATGCAAGAGCCATGATAGGTAGCATATGAAAATCAAGTGTATCAGTTTATGCTCAAAGCATTGCAGTCAAATTAATTGGCATTAAAATCAGTTGAGAGCATCCCAAAACAAAACAACAAACAAACAAAAAACCCAACATTCATATTATCTCCTTTTTTTCTTCTAGTGTCAGACAGTGCTCCTCATCTTGAGTGCCTGGCAGAATTTCAAGAGAATCTGAGGAAGACCAACAATTTTTCAGCTTTTCTTGCCAATGTTCGGAAAGCCTTTACTGCTATGGTTTATAATTAATGTATAAATAGTATATGAAACGGTTTCTTTTTATTTTTTTCTTGTATATCTCCCATAAGAATTCTCATATCTTGCCTGTCTATAATTCTTGGGTGTGTTTGTGTGGTGCCCCCAAGTTCTCACCTTCCAAATTTCCCATCCCTGGCAGCCAAACCTGCTTTCCTTGTCTCATCATGTCTCTAAACCTTAAGTGTCCTTTGATGAAGATCCTGAATTAGCCAGAATTCTAAACCACTGTTATCTTTTGAGGTTTCTCATACATGATGCACACTGTTTCTATTAATAAACTTGCTTGGTTTTCTCTTGTTATCCAGTATTTTTGTTGTTGTTGTTGTTACTGCCTCTTCCAAATGTGAATTTAGGAGGATGGAAGAGAAACTGTTTCTTTCCTCACAGATGTATTTCTTTAAAGTAATTAAGATTTTAGGTAGAAATTGATGAAGTAAAATATGCCCTTTAAAAATAAAACACTTAATAAATTATTTTTTTATCTTTTAATTACCAGTTTAAGGGTAGCACTGGGAATGTGAATTTTTGCAACATGCCCTGTCTCAGTGGTCTCCAACCTTTTGGAAGTCATGAATACCCACAGGTGCAAGCCTCAGTTTGGCCAACCACAGTGCTCGAGTGAGAGAAGGCCCAGATACATGGTGGAGAGAGGAAGGTTGGACACTGACTAGCCACAGGGTGCTCCTTGGGGTCATGTATAGGGAAAATAGCACCCTGACCTCACTAGCCAGGAACAGATCCCATCTGCTGAGAACACCCCTGGAAATGGATAGCTGTGTGCTCAAGGCTAGCCACCCTGAGATCTCCAGAGCTCCAAGGATATACTAGCCACACCTGCATCCTCCCCTCCCCGTAGGGTATCTGATCCTCAGGGGGTCTTGAAGGTCCTCTGCTTAGGCCATTCTCTGATCTACAGTTGCTTCCCACACTCAGCAAAAGGAGATGACCTCCATTGCTCAATAGCTAACCCAGGTGTGAGATCTGGGGAACAGGGAGAATGTGCCCTGGACAAAGACAGCAGAGCTAAGTATGTCCAGCGGAGGTCTCTGCTGTGCGAAGAAGGAAAATGGGAAGACAGCTTGGCAGGTATCGGGCGCTTGTCCAATACAAGGTGCTCGTCCACACATTTATACAAGCATGTAACTGGCAGTTTCCAGTTTTCAAGGATCCAGAAGAAGCTGCACCAATCTTCACTTTTTTTCTTCATTTCTTTTTACTGATTTTGACCTTTGTGCCTCCCCGTTTACATGTGTTGTAGGAGTTTCAATTTCTTATATTTTTATTGGTTTTTTATTGTGTTGTTCCCCTTCACACTAACATCTAACATTGTTTATATATTTTTCCATTATTAGGCAATATTAATAAAGGAAACAAGAAAACAAGTATGACAATATCCAAGAACTCTAAAATCAAGAGACCAAACAGTCCACAGGATGGAAGGAGCCATATCAAACACTAAGAAAATTTCAATAACACTATAACAGAATTCCCCAAATCAAGAGAAAAAGACATTCAACTACAAGAGGTGTTTAGAACCCCAAATAGACATAACCAGAGAAGAAGCTCTCCATGGTATGTTATAGTCAAAATGTCAAAAATATGAAGCAAAGCATATTAAAAGCTGTAAGGGAAAATTTGTCAGTTCGCCTAAAAAGCAGAAACACCAGAATAATATGAATAGGGAAGAAAGTAAAGAACAGTATTCTAACCAACCAGAAAAACAGCCAAATAGTTTTATTTTTAAAACCTGGAAAATCTAAAAGAAATGAAGGCTATGCTCTGACTAGTTGGATGTATTACTTCAATTTCATGGTAGTCTCTGACTTCTAGTCTCTAATCTTCCAAGTGCAGGTGGCCAGATCAGCACCCTTAGATGCTACATTTGCTTGTGGTGACTGGAGTTAAATGCATCCATCAAGAATGCTTAACCTGCCATTGCAAATGATAGGTGATTTCTATTATTTAGAGGGCAGGTAAAAATTCTTGCTTGATTATTAAGGGTATTTCTACACCGTGGCCACACCTCACCTATTGACCACTGCACTTTACAGTTGGTTCTCTGTTCATCTTGCCCTAGCTGCTAAGATGTTCAAGAGACCAGACCTTCCTTTCTATTTGCCTGTCAATTTTCATAATAAAAGTAAATATAATCCCTTATCTATTATTATTTTAAAATCTCAACATGATTTCTACAGTGTTTCAAATGAAAACAGAACCCTCCAAAAGAATTACAGATGAAGGAAATTGTTCAATAGATAGTAGATAGATTATAACTGTTTTGTTGAGTGAAATAGACAAGCTGCTAATTTATAGAGAATTTACACAAAATTTTCAAAGATAGTAATTTTTAAAAAATTTTTTTTTAAATTTTAAAATGTTGATACCTTTATTATCCAAAATTAGATACATTGTATTAGCAAATATTATGCTGCTATCCCCATTTCCCTTCTCCCTGTCGCCAATCCACTGGGTATCCTCATTGGGCATACTGGATAAGTTCATGGAGTAGGGGGTTATGAATTGTACTAGAGGTAGTCAGTTTTTCCCTCCCCTCACTTTGTGTATTGTTGCTGAGGGTGCAATATCTCTGGATATTCACCCCCACCATGGCTCTTACAATCTTTCTGCCCCCTCTTCCATTCAGTTCCCTGAGTCATGGTGGTTTAGTTTTATGTCTGCTTTATTGTTGTTGAGATCTTAAGTGTCTCTGGATTTTTGCTTTCGGTTGTGTTGGATATCATTGGTGTCTGTCTCTTTGACCTAGGTTATCTGACTTGCTGTGATGATAGGTCTCTTGCTTATCTTGCCACTTTCTCATAGGTTTCATTTGGGGCCTACACGATAGGCCAGGGGTGGTTCTTCTCTTGCCAGGATGTCAGCCATCATCCCATAGCTTGTTGGTGGATTTGGGTTGTCCACTTCTCTCTAACTGCCTTCTGAAAAATACAAACAATCTCTCTTGGAGAGTGAGATCAGTATAGGTTAAATGACATGCACATTGCTAATTTGGCAAAATTCTATTGGGTGTAGCCTTTCTGTAAGTCTCTGGTAGTGGGAATTTCCCCTTGGGGCCCAGGTGTTTGGTCCCCATAAGATTTTGCCCCTGATCCCAATTCCAGTTAAGGGTTCCTTGTCACTGAGTGGATCTCTTAGTCAATCAGTAAGACATTGATTACCCACCTAGGTTTTGGCACCACTGTTGAACAGGTTGACACTGTTGCACTTCTTGGCTTGCTGGTCTCTACCATACAGCAGTGTGTTCTGCATTCTCGTGGCATCAGTCTGAAGTGTATATCAGTGGTCTCTCCTTTCTCCAAATATTGACCAGTTTCCCCTGGCAGTTTATGTAGCGCCTGCCAGCACTGCACATGCTACCATCTGGGAGCTGGTTACCATTCTGGATCTCTAAGGGTCTCTCAGTGTTGAGCAATGACTTTCTGTGGATTCTTCAGCAATAGGGACTTACTTTTGGCCTGGGGCAGGTATTCAAGAGCTTTGACAGAAGCCTGTCTTGTTTTGGGGACCTCATGGGTCTCTTTGATCAACAGCTCAGTGTGGGAAGTAACCAATGACTGGGATGCGGAGTTGTAGGTCTGATCAATTTTTCATGGGGTTAGGCTTCCTCCCATTCTATTCATGACCCATCTTTCCAGGCGATGCCAACAGCTTTGAGGGCATACTGTATGAAAGTAAGGATTTTATGGTTTCTATTCTTAGTGGTTTAGCTTATTGTATAAGTCTTCCCACCCTCCTCCCCCATTACTTCCATCCCCTTTTACAGCCTCTCAGTTCATCTATCAGGTTTGCTTAGAGTTTAAGCTTAACCTGGTTAGAAACTGCATATGAGGGAGAATGCACAGTGCTTGACTCTCTGTTCTTGTGTGAGTTGTCTAAGTATGATCTGCTCCAAGTCCGTCAAAGGCATTGTATGTGAAATGCTGTCAAATTAGGTGTGTATCAAAGTTTGTGTCATAAGAACAAAATAGTGGAACTGAAAAACAAAAGTATGCTCTCAACAAGTTTATAGAAGTTACAACTTGGATGGATTATATTGTAAAAGCTAGTTCTGTGGTAGCATATTTAATATAAAAAAGTCAAAACTGACAAAATGGCAGTTCCAGCTACAGTGAGACTCCATTTCAGACATAATGCAGAACAGCAGAGGGCAGCCATGATTCTCCTTTAGCCACTGCATGTGTCCTTAGGGCAAATGCTCCTGTATGCATGTGTGCGTCCACCACACCCCATACACACCCAGAAAAGAAAGCTTGAGAATGAACACTGGCTGGCAGATTTACCATTTTTAGTAGATTTAACTCTTTCATTTTTAAAAATATTTTTATTTATTTATTTGCAAGGAGGGGGAGAGAGAGAGTGAGAGAGAATGGGTGTGCCAGGGCCTCCAGCAACTGCAAAGGAACTCCAGATGCATGCACCACCTTGTGCATCTGGATTTACATGGATACTGGGGAATCGAACCCGTTTTGCCATGTTCCACAGGCATGAACCTTAACCGCTGAGCCATCTTTTCAGCACCTAAATGTTTATTTAAATGAGTTAAACATGTGTCTTAAAGAAGAATGAAACTAGATTCATATCTCTAAACAAAAAAGATTAAAGACCTTCATATAAGACTTGAGACTGAAAGCTGCTTGAAGGAAGCACAGGTAAAACACTTTACATTATAGGCGTAGGCAAGAACTTTCTGAAAAGGACTCCAATAACACAAAATAATCCCCCCAAATTGACAAATGTGACTGCAAATTTTCTTTTAAGGTTTCTGCACAGCAAAGGAACAATCAATTGAGAGAAGAAACAGCCTCTAGAATGGAAAAAATGTCAAGTTCAAATCTGATAGGGGACCAATATATTGGATATACAAAGAGCTGCTACAATTAAACACCAAAAAAATCCTTAAAATAAATTTTCAAATCAAAAGATGGGTGAATGAATAGGCAGCTCTCAAAAGAAAAACTATGAATGACCAATAAATTCTTGAAAAGTTTTCAACATCCTTAGCCATCAAGGAAGTGCAAATTAAAACTACTTTGTGATTTCATCTCACTCTAGTCACAATACCGTGAAGAAAATAAATGACAGTACATTCTGGCCAGAATGTGGCCAAAGAGGAACCTGTATTTGAAGCTGGGAGAGAATAAACTGGTGCAGCCACAGTAGACATGAAGTTCCTCAAAAAACTGAAAATAGAGCTATACCACCCTGGGATATGTACTTATCACAGATACTTGTACATTCATGTTTATTCACAACAGCAAGGAAATGGAAATGGCCTAGATACCCATCAACAGATGAATGGATAAAGAAAATGTACATATGCACAATGGGTTTTATATAGTTATATAGAAAGTTAAATTCCTGATATTTGCAGAAAAATGGATAGAACAGGCAACCGTTCACTGAAACAAGCAAGACTCAGAAAAGCCAATAGCATATGTTTTCTCTAAGATGCAGGATTTTGCTTTGAAAGTATGTATGTGTGTATGTATGTATATATATATATATATATATATATATATATATATATATATATATAGGCTCTGCTTGCTGCTGCTGCTGGCTGGGCAGGAGGAGCTGCTGCTGCTGCTGGCTCTGCTGTTTGGGTCACAGATAAGGAAACAGATACGGAGAGTCTAAACTTGTTCAAGGTCAAAAAGTTAGCAAAGAGTCCTTGCCAGCACATTAATAATGAACATGTTTGTTGAACCTTATTAAGAATTGTGATACAGTACCTGAGTGACCTGCTGGAGGAAAGATCTAATCTTGCAGTTTACCTGTATTTCATCTGCCACATCGGAACAATGTCCTGCATTTTTATAAATGATTCTTCTCACATTAATGAGGTCTTGCTACAAGACTGTGTTGATGAAGTCTTCAATGGAAAGTGGCTTTGACCCATTTGGGTCATATTTATCCATGACAGGAGGGACGGGACAGCCTTCACCTTGAAGCAGCCCATGGAAACTAGATCATTTATAAATTTGGTGCTGATGTGCTGGCCACAGGTTATTAAGGAAACACAGCTGTCCACTTCTGTGGCCGTTAGATACCATCCAATTCTTAGTTTCCAACAGAATCAAAATTAACAATTGTAATCATCAAGGTGCTCCCCTTTCAGTTCCCGCAAAGTTAGGGGAGTGAACAAAGATGCCATGTGATTGCTGGAATCTTTGGGAGAACAGGAGAAAAGGGCTTAGCAGAGGAACTCACTCAAAACGAGACCATGCAGATTGCTGAGAGTGAAAAGAAAGCCATTCTCTCCTCAGTCCAACCCATGGCGAGGGAAGGAGTCCTTTCCAGCTCTCAACCCCTGTGGCAGGAGTCTGTGCAGGATGTGGAAGGTCTTGCTCTGGGCATTGCCCTTCATGGAGAACCCGCCTCTGCTGGTCCATAGAGGAGCTAATGAGGATTAGGCAAATGCCTGTTTCTTGGTTCTCAATATTGTTTCTCAGTTTCTGAGACCTTTTGCTAGTGCAAGGTAATGAGGGCTATATATTTTCTTGTGCATTTTTACTTAGTGTGACCCTTTTAGAAGAATGATCTGTTTATTTCTAGTCAAGTATACTGTATTCTGATGCTGCCCCTGGATTCAGTCTAAGTACTGGAGAAGACCCACCCGTATTCTGCTTGATGAAAGCTTGGTAATGAATAGAAAGGAGCTAAAGGAAGAGGTTGGGAAATCCTTTCAGTAGAAACCCCAGCCTAATGCAGGGCCAGCTAACATTTCCAAAAAGCAGAGTGATGTCTTGTATCATTCAGTTTTCTTGGCAGGTTTAAGAGTTCCCAAGCTTGTTGTATTTACTTCATCTAGGAGACAGTGAATCCTTCAACTTAAGGCTTGAATTATTTTTCAGATGCCCAATATGGAAAATTAAAAATTTTAGATACAGTTTGGTATATCTTAATATGTTCATATCTAGTCATACTCCAAACACATTTTATATGACTATTTTCTTCAAAATAGATTAATTTTTAAAATACTTTTTATTGATAGCTTCCATAGTTATATACCACAAGCCACCCTCCCTCATATCTCTTCCCCCTCTTAATTAGTCTCTGTTTTGTTTCAGTGTCACCATCTTTTCTTCCCATTATTTGTAGGTATTATCAGGCACTGTGAAGTCATGAATATCAAGGCCATTTTGTGTCTGGAAGTTTGCATTGTAAGCAATCCTATCCTTCCTTTGGCTCTTACAATCTTTCTACCACCTCAATAGGCCCTGAGCCTCGGGAAGTGTGATAGAGATGTACCAGTGCTGAACACTCCACTGTCATTTCTTCTCTGCACTGTGGTGTCTTTTGAGCTATCCCAGTGGTCACTGCCATCTGAAAAAAAGAAGCTTCTCTAGCCAAAAGTGAGAGTAACATTATTGTATGGGTATGATCATTAAAAAAAGTCTCCCCCCCAAAAAAAATGCTTATAATGCAGTGTGGTGGGGCATTTAGCCAGACAACAGCAGGTGCTACTTCCCTAGGGCTCACGACCTCCCCTGCCATAGGTGTTTGGCTAGGTCTTCAGTACCAGGCTTGCTTTCCCTCCCGTGGAGTGGGCCAACGGTTCAATTAGAGAGCAATTGGTTTCCCCCACAATAGATGGGCCACTATTGCCCAAACATTTGGCCTGACTGACTGGTCAGTCTTAAGGCTTGCAAGGTCCATTGCTGTTTACCACTATTGATGACTTCTCTCTCCCATAGGGCTGCATCAGCTGTAGCTTTTTCCAGCGTTCTGTCAGCTGGTTAAGAGGGGAGAGGTTTCCAGGTCACCTCCAGCTTGATTTCTCAGTGACCTGCAGCCCAAGCATATGTGGTCTTCAGCAATAGGGTTTTACCATCTCATTCTGGTGGCCAACCAAGAGTCTTGGCAATGGCCTGTAATGTTTTGGGGGCCTTAGGAACTTCCCTGGCCAACAACTCACTGGAAGGTATCCATCCCTGGCACTAAAGTTTTTCTAGTAACAGTTTATGGCTACTGGGTGTGCCCTTTAATGAGAGGACAGCGCGTTTGGTTTTCTGGGCCTGAGTTACCTCACTTAGTATGATCCTTTCCAGATCCATCCATTTCCCTCCAAATTTCATTTTTCTTTACTATGGAATAGTACTCCATTGCATAAATGAATCATCTTCATTAATCATTCATCAGTTGTGGAACAATTCGATCTTATATTTATCTTAGGGTAGTTCTGATTTATTGTAAGCTGATTTGCTTGTAGTATCTGAAAAATCAGCTGAATGAATTTATTTTGTTCACTTTTCCATTTCCTCCCATTTTCATTTTAGATGTAGCCTATCCACCAAAAGAGAAAACTTTTAAAGTGAATAGTTAGTAGAGAAAAAAATGTTTCTGATACCTAACCATCCCCATGATTCTGTGGTGTTACTACAACAGTGAAAGCTTCAGTCCCATAAGGATATATGGTGACTCAATGTCCTCATCACTACCTAATGTGTCATCCAGATGAAAGGCATTCAATTCAGTCACACTCTGACAGCAGGATGGATGGAAGGTTTCTGAGTTACGAGCCCTGAACAATGTTGCACTGGATGTCATAAACTCTCTATGAATGGTTACATTTTACCAATTGAAATCTGCCCCACACTGTATTTCAGCAGTGTGTTTGAAGGCCTCTTTTGTTAATGATTCTGTTAACACATAAATCATGTTTTAGGTCATTACGAAAGCATATGAGTAAAACCTGAAAGGTAATGAAAGAACTGATTGTTTTATTTTCCAGAAAAAAGGCCTTTAAGCTAATGCAAATTGACTTGTTGCTAGAATTCGAAATCAGAGAAGAATAGGTACTTCTGGGATGTTTTATGCTTATTGATATTTTCTTCTTCAGATTAATGTATCATATTAAAGCCTTTTTCTCATGTGGTTTTATCCTAGCTTAAAGAGATCTTTTAAAATTCCTGACTAGCTGGGTGATTCAGGATCAGCTTGTAGAGTCTTGCTTTTAATTAATCACGTTTCATGTAACTGCATTAAAAAAACAACATCTAGATTTAGAATGGAGAACACTAGAGCTCAAATTCAAATTATGTTCAGAAGGAAAGATTTGGAATTACCTTTACCTCTATAAATCTAAGCAGATACCAAGATTGACCAATATATGTAAACACATTGTCTTTAAGATTTTTTTTTTGAAGCAAAGTCTCACTCTACCTCAGTCTTCCATACTTTGTCATCACCTACCACCTTCCCCAGCAGATGTCATGAATTGCCTCTGGAATCTTGTTTTGTTTTTCAAGACAGAGTCTTATGTAGCTCAGACTGGCTTCAAGTTCACTATGTAGCTGAGGCTGGCCTTGAACTCTTGGTAACCCTGCCTCCACATCCCAAGTGCTGGGAAAGGAAATAATCACCAATTAGCCAACTAGGGGAAGATTAAGTCCATCGCAGGAGAGACTATTGGAAATTGACATCATGTCCGGATACTTCTGCCTAGTTTGAGAGCCTATTTATCTCTCCTATCATTTATCCTCTCCTAAAATTTTTGCCTCCCCTACCACCATGAAGAGAACATGTAGGCTTCTAGGTCTTACTGGGTTAGGGAGGTCTTCATTATTCTATGCTTTCCCTGAGCACACAACACACATGTATGCCTTTTCTTCTGTTAGTCAGCCTCTCAGTTTATTTCATAGATTCAGATATCAAACCCTCAGATGAAAAGAAAGGCCTTTCCTCCTCTGTAAGGATAGGAATAGAGATTCAAGGTTACATTTTGGAATAGAAAATAAGCTATGCTTAAGTTTTTCAAAACTATTTTTATTGATTTGCAAGCAGAGAGAACTAGGAAGAAGAGAGTTAGACAAAGAGAATGGGCACGCTAAGGCCTCCAGCCCCTGCAAATGAACTCCAGATGCATGTGCCACCTTGTGCATCTGACTTCACGTGGGTACTGGGGAATCAAACTCAGGTCATTAGGCTTTGCAGGCAGCACCTTAACCATTGAGCAATCTTTCCAGCCCTTTGCTTGAGTTTTTAATCAGCAAATGGCTTATAATATTGTATAATAAAATTTATCCCAAAATGAATATATTACTTTTTGATAGATTATAAAGCTCTTTAAGTGATTAAAATGTCTTTTTTCATTGTATTAACTATGCATCATTGAAATGCAAAACAAATGAATTGGTAGATATTTATGGCTGATAGCATGATAGGTATATGGGATTTTACTCTACTAGCAAGGAGAGTAAATAGAATAAAATCTTGTACATGTTTAGTGATAAACTGGCTGTAGTCTTTATGGCCAATATTTCAGGTTCTTAGTGATGCTAAAAACTATATGACATATGAAACTGCTTGGAATGTAATTATAGAAGTCTAATTTATAGTTTAAGAGCATTAGCATTAAAATATTTTAGTCTATGCAGAAGATTTGGTTACATCATTAATCTTTACCCAATATATACTTAATTTCATCTAAACCTAAGAGGTTCACCTCATCCATTTAATCAGAAATTCTTGTCCTGCTAAAACTATCGAAACAAGTCTACCACAACAAGCTATATTTGTATTTTGTCTATTTTAGAGCGTTCCAGTTATCTTTTCATTGCTAGAACCATACACACCTGACCAGAAGCAGCTGATGGGAGGAAAGAGTTTATTTCAGGCGTATAGTTTTGAGGGGAAGCCTCGTCATGGGGGAGGAAGCTGGCTGACTTCATCACACAACCACAGCAGAGAGAAAACAAACAGCCAGAGCTTAAGCTGGCTCTAAACACACAGTCAGCTAGATGCAAGATCTGCCCCCCTCAGTGACACACCTCCTCCAGCAGGGCTGTACTCCCCCCAAAGAGTCCTCCAGGGAGGGACTAAGCAGAAAGCTTAATCACAAACCCATGAGGCTATAGAGACATTTACATTCGAACATTTGCATTCAAAATAAGGGTTCTGGGAACTGAACCCAACTCTTACACAAGCTACAGTCGTGTTCTACCATTGAACTTTATCCCCTAAATAATTTACTTGAAACTTAAAAAAATATGTTATGGATCAAAAAAATGTGCAACAGCCTTTCAAAACAAGAAAACCATTTACATTTTATAAGGCACAACTGAGTTATGAAAGAAAAAGAAAGGCCTATTTCTTTGAAAATTTCATCTAAAGATTTTCAGCGTCCAGTGGCCATTGTCATATAGTCCAGTTTGCAATCAATTGTCACACACTTTTGTATCCACCAAGTCTTAATGGAAAGGAGTAAGATAAAAATGGGGAACATAAATTCAAAATTGTTCTTCATGGTCTAATGTTCTGCCAATTTTTTACGTGCTAAAAGCCATCAGTAATATATAATTCATGGATGACATTAAAACTTTGGGTCTGTTCTAGGTTGTAAATTATATTTCATCTAATGAATTTTTCCTGTGGTCTAATACATATATCAATGAATATTGTGTTATATACTGTATGGGGTGTAATAACAACATTAAGAACTTTGTGCCTTAATTTGAATTTTTTAATTATGAAATTCATGAATTAAAAAAATAGGAAGCTAGATACGATGGCTTATGCCTATAATTCCAGCGCTCAGGAGGCGGAGGTAAGGAGGGTCACCATGACTACCAGGGCTGCCTGGGTTACCTAGTGAGCTCCAGCTCACCAGAGAATAATGGATGAGTTTGATTACTCCTTTAATACCTGTATGGAAGTTCTAAAGGACAGACTCTACTTGACAAAAAGTTAAGATGTGTGAGAGTTTCCATTAACACCATGACTTCCCTTCAATAAAGTGTGTGATTTCAGGTAGATTTAAACCATTTTCTGAAAGAAAATATCTCCATTCCAAACTTCTACACTCTGGGGAGTTTGGGAACCTAGCCTCTCATTCTTAAGCTTTTTTCCACTATAGAACATTATGAAGAAGCTGCATAAATATTCCATTTCAATAGTAAATGTTGGTTCCCAGGACGTTTTGTACAAACTAGCGATTTATTAGTATTTAAAATTCCTTTCACCAGGGAATTACTTAGGATATTCCATCTATAATAACCTAGTTTGCCAATTGGCCAAAGAAGCTTCTATCCAGACACAGAGGCCTGAGGTTCCATGCACTGACTCCCTCCTAATCATTTCCTGCCCAACTGCACTTGTCTCGGATTCCCAGCCACCTCTGGCTCACACTTGACCTCTCTCTAAGAGCAGTTGGTGGAGAGAAGTGGCTGAAGAAGTCACTGCCTCGCTCAGAAGGTCATTGGCTCAGGCCCAAGGTCCTCTGCTTGGTGTCTGGACTTTTTATCCCCCCCCCACCTGATCCAGTGGATCTTTTGCCCTTGGCTCCTGGTCCTTTCTTCTGAGTCCTAAACTTCATCTATCTCCCTGGAGTCCTGCTTGCCTGTCCCTATTCTTGGACTTGGTCCTCATTTCCCAGGTTTTGTCTCATCCACTGTAGGCCCGCTGTATCCTGCTATCAACCATGTCCAGAGAAAAAGGACAATTAAATCTTCGGGATAACAACGCATGGTTTGCCCACTAAATAATGTAACACATTATGGACAATAAATATATATTAAAAAAAAAATCTTAATTGCTGTCATACCTTCAAACAATGATGTGGCTACATAGCTGAGTCCCCCTGGACTAGCCATCGTTCCAGGGTCTCCTGGGCTTCTGATCTCCTCTTTGCCTCACTCTGCCCACCCATCTTTTATCTGACTCTGGTTCAGGCTAAGAACCATGAGTCGAATGCATAGCCAATGCAGGTAGGACGCTGTCAAGAGCTTCATAAGAAAAACTTGCAAAGATGGTGGCATTCTGTCTTTATTTGCATCACATTTTTACAGCGTGTGTTCCGAGCCTGCGTTCCTAGCGTCAGAAGGTAGCTCCTCCACGTAAGCGGCAGGAAAATGGCCTTTCTTTCCATTTAAAGATCCAAACCACCATCCTTCTTCTTTCTTCTCATGTATCTTTACAATGTCTCCTGCAAGGACACATGGTTAGACAAAAGGGTCTCTGCGAGTGTGCTGAGGGGCATGACTGGGTTTTTGAGTTCAAATCCTGTGTCATTACTTCTTGTGACTTTGGTCAAAGAACTTAACTGTTCTCCACCTCATACTTCTCAGCTATAACATGGGAATAAATAATAATGCCTGTCTCAAAGGGTTTTATGAATATTAAATTGAAAAATGTTTGCAACAATGACTGACCTGTAGAATCTGGAATAACCTGGCTGTTATCATTATGTGAGCTTTAGATTTGCACGTGTTTGTTAACATCAAGGATCTCAATATGGAACGGCAATTGAAATATTTGAGAAGGAATCTTACCTTTTTCCAAATTCAGCTCATCATCTTGCCTGGCTTTGAAAGCATATAAGGCCTTGCAAAGACCGTTGCCGACATGGGTCACACCAGAGGCTGAAAGTTAGATTAAGTTGTAATTACCATGCTGTGTTAATAGGTAAAAAGAATATAATCAGAGCTCTTTGATTATTTAACAGGTGGTGCATAGGTTAAGCATATTAAAATTGTCTCCAAAGGAAAGTTTATAGTGTTTACCTAATATTTATTGTTTGGTTCCATAAGCATTTATGAGCTCCCTCTCATAAACTGTATAAACTGTGTGTATGCTATAACCAAAAACCATATTATCACACAGGAAATAATCAGGGAGAAAAATTTCCATCATTAAAAAAAATAAAATGGCAATTTACAATTGTTTTCCACATGAACTTGGTCAGCACTATTAGGTGATATGGATTATAGTTACATGCAGTCTTTTGGAAAACATACCAGCTAATCATTCAGGTAGATCGGGAAATTTTGTTTTGTTTTGTTTTGAGGAAGGGTCTCACTCTAGCCCAGGCTGACCTGGAATTCACTCTGTCATCTCAGCGTGGCTTTGAGCTCACATCGATCCTCCCATCTTTGTCTCCCTGGGCAGAATCCCCTCTGCTGACTGAAGGAGTACACCATTCCTAGGCAGGGAATTTTTCCTCAAAAAATTCAAAGGTGACTTTGAAATACGTTGTGTAGACCACAATGTTTTAGTGGAACTCTTTTGTCCATGTATTATAAGGAAACTAGAGAGTTGAGATTAAAGTAGTTGAGAGACAATGGCCTGGGTGTGCATGTTCATGTATGTGCACATGTGCATACATAACTTCTCATGGTATTGAATGATTTTCCCAGTCCCAATGTGGTGGTTTGACTCAGCTGTCCCCCATAAACATGTGTTCTGAACACTTGATCCCCAGCTGATGGCAGTTTTGGAATTGGAAC
This sequence comes from Zapus hudsonius, assembly GCA_004024765.1. Classification (NCBI taxonomy): domain Eukaryota; kingdom Metazoa; phylum Chordata; class Mammalia; order Rodentia; family Dipodidae; genus Zapus; species Zapus hudsonius. The sequence goes on from PVHP010012318.1 coordinate 21,717, forward strand.
CTTGTTGGAGGTGTGTTGTTGGGGGCGGGGTTATGGGTGTTATAGCCAGCTTCTCCTTGTCAGTGTTTGGCACACTCTCCGGATACTATTGTCCATATGTTGATGTCCAGCCTCTGCTCATGCTATCATTTTCCCTGCCATCACGAAGTTTACTCTCAATCTGCAAGGCAAAAGAAACCCTTTCTCCCATAATCTACGTTGGGTGCTTTGCTGTAACACCCATCATTCACAATGCCCCGCTCCATGTCTTTCACTGCCTCTGTACACGAAACTGCAGATTCTAACACAGGTAGTCAGTCTCAATTGAAAGGTAAATTTCTTTGACAAAATAATATGTAGGTCTGAAAATTGTACTCAAGTATAGCCATAGGACCAAGCCCACAATTATTCTGGGCATTGGATTACCTGAAGATGAAGACCTTGGGTTGCTCTGCCCGCCAGGAGGTGCCCTGCTTGCAGGATTCTCTAATCTCTTCATCAAAAAAGGCCGAGATATTTTTACATATGTATGAGTATGCTCCTGTTCAAATAGTCATTTTTAAGAAGGTCATTTTACACAACTGTATCATAACTGTTCACGAAAAGTTAATTCTGTGAATGCCCTTTTCTTAGGATTTTTTTAAAAATGTGGGTACATATAAATAAATTACTCAACATATTCATAAGCCTTGTTATGTTCAGGCATTCTTTTTCAGAAGGCAAAAATGTTTTCAGAATTGGACAATGACTGTATTTTATAGCCTATGTTTCCAAACTCAATTCTATTGGGTTTTAATGTCAATGAAATTATTATGACTGTCTAAAGGACTGAGACCATTTTAGAGCTCTCAACTATCGTCAGAATGAATAAAGTCCCTACATCACTGGATGGTTACACCTCCTTCTGTACAAGCAGTAGCTGCCCACGTGAGGACCTCATCAATTCTAGGGAAGTGCAACAAGATAACAAATGCCTGTGTGTGTGGGGGTGAAGGGGGGTCAGAACTGTGCTCAAACCTTACATTAAACAATGTATGGGGTATGCTTACCCTATGCTAAAATAAACACATCATGATTTTTTTAAAAATTTAGGTCTATATAAATACTAAAATTTTAATTTAATGGAAATTTTACTACAAAAGTGTTTTCCAAAGATAAAGATTTTGAGAGAGAGAAGAAATTCAAACATTTTTATTCTTTGGAATGATCTAGTCTCATTTGTATTTGTCTCTTTCTATGATCAAATGGAATAAGAATCAATGTATCTTAAATATCTGCAATAAGAACTTGGAACATATATTCTATAATTCACGACAGGTTTTCGCCTTGGCATTCTACCTGACAAGGCTGGTTCAGAACTTCCAGCTAGTCTGAGGATTACCTTTTCTTTCCACTTGAAGATGGAGGCGCTACAGGGGTGGCTGGGTTTAGGTCTTTGCTCAAGCTCTGCTAATACTGATGACAGTTTATAGGAGTTCGCTTGCAAAAGGTCTAGTTTCAGATTGTTCTGTAGACACATGATACAGCCATATGAGTACATTTCTAGAAAACGAGGCACAACTGGGTGAATACAAGAACATCAGGATAGCTTTCAAAATGACCAGGAGATCTTGGCAAGTTCATATTCAGATTATGTACAGCTATGCACCAAAAACACTGACTATAAGAACCTGAAGGGATCAAACCCTCAAAGCAATGTAGAAGAAAGCCCTGTCTTAGTCTGCAGTCTTGTAAAGAAACCTCCTTAGACACATTGCTCGTTATTTTGTGACAATGAGCACCTCTAGGCAATTTCTGCTGAAGAATAAGAAAGGAAGTAAGAGGGCTGGAGAGATGGCTTAGAGGTTAAGGATTTGCCTGCAAAGCAGAAGGACCTGAGTTTGATTCCCCAGCACCCACATGAAGCCAGATACACAAGGTGGCACATGTGTCTGGGGTTTGTTTGCAGTGGCTGGAGGCCCTGATGCACCCATTCTCTTTCTATTTGCCTCTTTCTCTCTCTCACTCTCTCTCAAATAAATAAATAAAATATTTTTTTTAAAAAAAAGATAGGAAGGGGCCTGGAGATGGCTCAGCGGTTAAGGCACTTGCCTCCAGTGCCTAAGGTCCCAGGTTCAATTCCCTAGTACCCACATATGCCAGACCCACAAGGTGGTGGCCCTGGTGTGTGCTCTCTCTCTCTCTTTCTCTCTCTCTCTGCTTGAAAATGAATAAATAAAATATTTTTTAAAAAAAGAACGGAAGGAAGAGTTGATTACCGAGGTACTTTCAGTGACCATGAGGAAGGGCGATTGATCCATACATCAGTATTTTAACAGAATTAAATTAACATCAATAGGATTAACCAAAAATGGATATGAGTTGGTTTTTGCTTTTATTTGAGAAAGTAGTATTCCATATTACCCAGGAGATTTGTAGAAACACCTCTCAAAACTGGAAACAATATTCAAACAATGTTCTAGGGTTTTTTGAATATAAAAATAAGAAGTGAAGCTAAATTTCTAGTCTGTGCCTATTCTGGCTTTGACCTTCAATGAAAACTTTATAATAATCACTTCTTTATCAGACTGTGATTAACCAAATGAAATTACAGAATAAACATTGGAAGTTCCTGCTTATACACTCTCCTCCTCTTCCTCTCCTTTTTTGCTAGACCTCCAGCATGGGATTCCAAACCTTCGTGTACGTACTTGAAGGTCACTTCCCTATGGGAGAAGTCTCTAATTCTTGGTGCAATTCACTGAATTTTGGGTCAAACTTACCTAAAATAGAAACAACCTGTCCCCCGTACCTCTGTGATTAGACCCAGGCTATGCAGCATTTGAAAGCATCAGAGAATGTGTCCAAGTCTCTTACATGTGGTGCTTTGCATAGTATCTATATAACATTTAATATGAATGCCTCTTTGCCCGTATTCTTGATTCCAGCATGGTACCTCAAGTTACTAGAGACAAAGTAGCAGGAAAGAATTTATAGGAAGCAGCCCCTTCTCTAAGAAACCCTTCCTGGGTGGTATGACGTCTACCAACACCACTGGTCTCTCTCCCCTTGTACAGAGCTTGTCATCCAGCCACCTGAAGCTCCTTTCCCAGCTCCTACACATGAGCTCAAGGGTCCAGTCCTCCCCTTTCTTGTGTGAGTCAGGCTAGTGTGTGACCACATGAGCCTTATACATGATTGTTGCTGATGACCATGACAAAATTCTGTGCAAAAACAACCAAAGAAACACATGATCCAATAGCATCAGAAAATTCTTTTTATGACTTTATTTTGACAAATATCTTTTCCACGACTTAGGTAATTGAACATTTTGTGCTGTTACAGAAAGTGTCCTACAGTCTGTATTCTGTTTAATGTAAATTCCAGCCACATATCATTGTGGTGGTATGCAGGACCTCAGTTCCCATACAAACAGATGAAGGCCTTTCTTTTCACAGAAGTGCCAAGGTCACCTCCATAATAGCCTGTCCACTAAAAAAAGTCTATACTAAAAAAAAAGGTAATTAATTATAGCTGACCATATATTTGTCTGCTTTATACTGTTGAAACTATCAGGCTGGGCAGAATTATTACATACTTACTTTCCCAAGAGAGTCAGTCTAGGTAAAGAAAGCTGGTCCAGATTCTTGTATATTCATTCTTGCATTGTATTAAAAATATAGCTTTAAAACTTCCCTCTTCCTGAATTCTCAGATTAATTAACCTAAACCTGCTTCTAATCATTCAAATCACAGTAAAAGCTTGTATCTTAATGCATAGGTAATGTGGAGAGAGAGAGAGAGAGAGAGAGAGAGAGAGAGAGAGAGAGAGAGAGAGAGAGAGAGAGAGAGAGGGCATACCAAGACCTCCAGCTGCAAACAAATTCCAGATACATGCACCACTTTGTGCATCTGGTTTTATGTGGGCACTGGAGAATCGAACCCAGGTTATTAGACTTTGCGGGCAAGCACCTTAACCAGTTGAGCCATCTCTCCAGTCCAAATTTGGGACACTTAAAACATTTTTCCTTTTAATGTGGGTTCCTCCAAGGTGGCTAAAATGTCCATCAGCCAGACAAATATCTATGAAGTTGGAGGAATCCACCCCCCTAGCAAAAAGGCCAGCAAGCCAATCTTCCTGCCTCCCTACCAACTCCCTGCTTCCACCCTCACCCCACAGAGAACCTCTAAGTGGTTCCCTATTTCCTCAGAAGCCCTTGATTACCCAGGGGGCCCTCTCTCTGCCATGTCCTCCCTTTCTCCTGTTATTCTTGAAGGACCCCAACTGTAGCAGGACAAATGGAAAACCAAGATAAGATGCACTATGGGAGCCATTGACGGGGAGGCTACTAAAAATAGAATCTAGGTAATCCAGAATTGTGTATATTTGTTAACCTACACTGATCTCACTCTCCCATGGAGATTGTGTTTGTATTTTTCAGGATGCAGTGAGAGAGCTGGGGCCCATCTAACCCTACCAACCGACTGTAGGCTGATAGCTGAGATCCTGGCAAGAGAGGAGCCATCACAGTCATATCATGGAGGATCCATATGGAACGCCACAGAGAATGACAGGATGAACAAGGGACCCACAGCCACAGCCATTCAATCAACACAGGATAAGCCAGTGAGACAGAAACCAATGATTTTGACACAAATACCTCTAAGCTCACAACATTAAAGCAGCCTTAATACTCACCACGACTCAGGGAACTGAGCGGAAGAGGGGGCGGAAAGATTTTAAGAGCTGTGGTGGGGGAGACTATCCAGAGGCATGGCACCCTTCAGTATCAACACACTTGGGCCAGGAGAACCGGGCTGAGTACTAGGATATCCAGGGTCCCGTGTCACAAGGACTGATCCAGACGACCCTGATCTGAGTGCTGGGATTACAGGTGTGCACAACCATGTCTGGCTTGCTTCTCTCTCTCTCTCTCTCTCTCTCTCTCTCTCTCTCTCTCTCTCTCTCTCTCTCTCTCCCAGAAAGCAATTGGTTATGCTACTATTGTATCAATGGATACATCTTGCCTGTCAGGTAGGCAGTGTTAAATTAGCATTGTCTGAATAATAATTTATTTTCACAAAGTTCTATGAGGTATAAATATTTCCATTTCCCAGGTTCCCATAACCAACAAAACTAAATCCAAATGCAGGGCTTTGTGAATGGAAACCCTGTATTTTTGCCACTTTTCTTGACAGGGTTCAAGAGTACGTGATTTCAGTCAAGAATCTATTTTGGAGAAATCTATTTTGGACGTAATTGTTTTTCCTCTAGTGTTCTATTCTTTTAAGGAACACCAAAGCAAACATTGAATTTTTCCAGATTCTTCAAACTACCTATGAGAAAGCTGGCCCTGCGAGCTCTCCTACTTGATATTTCTATGTCACGAGAAAGGAAAGGTAAATAGGGCAAATGGGCTGGAAAATGAATATTCTAAAATTAACCCTCTCCTTATGAAATGCACTCGGCAAATATTTACCTCGTCCATTAATGTGGCTGCATCTTTCTGGCTCTTGGCATCAGAGAAGGAGGAGTTACTGGAGAATGCATTAAGCGTTTGTTCCAGGCCTGAAAATGAAACCATGCTTGGGTCACCTCTCACCCCACCCTCGGGTCGCAGGTCCCTTCCCTCCAAGAGACCTTGCCGACTGAAGCAAGAGCTGCAGGACTTCCTAGATGGCCAGGTGGATTTCTGTATGTTTCTGTACGTCCCTGGATTTTATCCAATGCATTGATGAATGAATTGATGGCTCATTTATCTTCACCTTCCTCGAATGACATTTTGAGAAGTGCTAATGATTAAACTATCTGACTGCAACTTTTCGAGAGAAGATTCTGAATTTGAAGATTTTGAATTTGGTTGGCCCATTCTGACAACCCCTCCCAATCACACAATGTTAGGCTCTTCCTCATTCTATTTACACCACCAACATTTTTGTGCCTTTTTTAACTCATTAGGTTAAATTAGGATTGCTGGTATGATCATGGGTGGAAGGTTATTTACTATGGGGTGGGCAGCTTACTACTGGTCACACCACTGATGAATCTGACTCCCCTCTCCCAGTTATCGTTAGCACCTCTGGGAGGTGTTCTCATGTATCCCTCCCTGACCTTACATATGTCCAATGAGACATTGAGGCCCACGTCAGACAATCTGGACTCCGAATGCCAATCGGGAGGCTCTTCTTGCTGCCTGCGGTGCTTTAGAGCCGCTTCCCTTTCTGACACCCTAACTTCCGAGTAGGGGATTTCATTTGAACATGTCACATTTTTTTAAGAGTTACTAAAAACTCCCAAACTCTGGACAAATCAGTTTGATCATGCTTAAATCACACAAATTGTTTAAGAAACGCAATAAAATACTACTTATATGGGTCCCACTAGTAGGCCAAAATGTCATTTTTCACTTTTTTTTTGTTCGTTTACTATTTCGATTTTTTAAAAGACGGGTCACAGTGTATCCCAGGCTAGCCTTCAACTCACTATGTAGCCCTGATTTTCCTCAAACTCATACTCATAGAAGTATTCCTGCCTCAGCCTTAATACTGGGATTACAGATGTGTGCCCTCTACCTGACCCACTAAGACTTCACTTTATTCACACAATTTAGGTTTAATATGTTTCCTGAAATTAAAGGACCCATGTTCCAGTGAGCAAAAGAAGTTGTATCCTGAGTAAAACCTCAGAGTATAATAGAATACTTTCCTAATTAGGTCATTCCAAGGGGTCATCACAGACCGGGCCTTGTGGCACATGCCTGCAGTCCCAGCATTTGGGAGATGAGACAGGAGGATGGCCCTAAGCTTGAGTCCTGCCTGGTTTATGCAGCAAGTTCAAGACCAGCCAAGACTACATAATGGGACTCTGTCTCCAAAAACAATTAGTAAATAAAATAAAAAAGATAACCACATACCTTCTCTGTCTCTTGAGGCTTTCTCAATGTCTCTTTGCAGTCTCAATAATTTTGGTTTTATTAAAGCCTTTCGCCTCTCTTTATCCATGGTATTCTTAGGATCCTCTTCCTTTGGGGAAAAAGACAACAACTTAAGGGAAATGTAAGAGTTGCTACTCCCACTTCTCAACTTTCACTGATTATATTTAGTTTTAACACTAGCAGAGAAGTAAAGAAGGTCAGGACAATCTGGTTTTCATGCACCATTCTACTCGTTCCGGGTTTGATCAGTAAGAAGGCATCTAATTCACACACTGTAAGTACCTGGCTAAGTACTTTCCTAAACAGAACAAATTATTCTTGGAGGAGGAACGTTACTATAATTATTTCAGCTTCTTGATAAATAAATCTATGTGTTGGATACTTATTGCTTCCTAAAAGAACTCATCTTTATTTAAGTTAGAGTTCTGTCTATGCCTCAGGCTAAGTCTGTCTCACTAGTAGAACAAGAGTTTGTTGAGTTCTGAGTTGGCTTGGCACTAGGAACACACAATCTAGAACACATGCTTCACCTCAGTGGGTTTATTTTGGTCTGGGTCCTGAAGCACGACCTCAAGGAACCAGAAATTCAAGGCCCTGGGCAGCATTCAGAAATGTCACACACACCAAAGACGGGGACGGGTAGAAACCTTAAGGAGGCCAGAAGCCTTGCCTGGACTCCTGGCCACATGAAAGGAGGTCAGAGGCACTGCAGGCAGGCGACATGGTGACTGTGTGGGGTTTACTAAGAACAGCAAGTACAACAGTTGCCTAAGCAAACATAATGGAGGAAAACATTGCCTATATGGATTGGGACAGATTTCAGGGTTGACGTGGGGATTTTATCACAGTGGCTGGAAGGAGCCATTATAGATATGGGGAAATTTTTGTTTTGTTTTGAGATAGAATCTTACTATATAGTCCAAGCTGACCTTAAACTCACAGAAATCCTCCTGCCTCAGCCTCCCAACTCGTGGGATTATAGGCATCATTTATCACTGGTGGTCCCATGTCAGCTCTCTGTGGATTCTTTGAAGGGTTGGATGAAGGAACCAGGAAGGATAATGGAGTGAGGAAGTGGCTGAACATGAGTGGACAGAAATTTGTGGAGAAAAGGGGAAACTGCTAAGACAGGAGTAAAAGCTAGAATCCGAACCCTGGTGGAGTGATCAGCCTCAGAGAAATCATCATGAATTGAGAAAAACACACGGGAGTAGAAGAAAAGGGAGCCAGCTGCATACTGACCTAATAAATTCATCAAATATCTTACAGGTTATACATTATATGTTTCTCTATGCTTTTTATTACATGCAATTCTTGCTTTATGAGGATGGTTTTATTTTTCCCGTTTTACCTGTGACTCAGAGAAATAAAAGAAGGCCCAAGCTGAAAGATAGGTGTTTACTCCTGAATCACAAGACCCCATGTTTTCTACTTCCCCCTCACAAGGCTGCCTGCTGCAGAGGTTCCACCTGGTGTCACGCCCTCAGATGAGCTCTGACTACCTCGAAAAGACATCTCACTCTATCCCCAGTCCTTCCTTGTTGGAGGATGCAATCACAAGTACCTCCTGCACCATCCAAAACTTCCTTGGGTCTGTCCGGGGACATCTACTATTTAAACATGTTGCCAAGGATGGCTGGTTTCTGGATCAACTTGAAGATATGCTGTTTCCTAAATCTGTTGTTTTTCAGAGATTTGTTAGGAAGGTTGATACTGGTGGGGGCATATAAAACTACAGACTTTTCGACATGGCACTTACAGTAGCCTTACAAATATTTCCACAGTAGTCACCAGCCCTCCAGACTGGGAATTCATGTGATTCCGACTTCCTCACAGCGCTGGAGAAAAGCCAGTCCACACTTACTGCCAACGACTGTGAAGTCAGACATGCGATGGTTGTCTTGAGGATGTCAGCTCATTTGTGATGGATTTAACTATATGATTGTGCATTCAATTTTATTTTAAAAGATCAAAAATTCCATGAGCATATCCATTAAAGATGGATAATCCTGGGTACCTCTTTACTAGCCAATAGAACCCTGGTTAGTTCGCCTGAGGAACACCTTATTTTATTGACAGGTTAGTTGATAGGGACATTTTTATTACCATTTACAAGAAGATAGCAGATACATTTTATTGTATATTTTCCTACAGTATTTGGAGGAAAAGAAGGAAAAGAGAGGCATCTTTTCTTTTTACTGCCATCAGTGCCCTCCTTCTTGCTCTGAACAGATGTTGATGTTGTTAATATATTCACCTTTACCAACATAGGGATAAAATGACTCATTACAGAAACAGCTGGCCACTTGCAGCTGTTGGAAGAAAGGTCAAGGTGAAGCTTGTCAGGATTCACTCTTCTGCCCCATCTACACCTCCCTTCTCCTCTCATCCTTTGCTCTCTGCGAAGGGAAGCCCCAGGTCAGTGATACGCTCAGTCCAGAGGACATGTGTCATGGGAGGGCTCTACTGGGATAGGACCCAAGGAGAGCTCCAAAGTCTGAGTAATGGAACAAACAGCCAGGAAGAGCTGTCACAAACCCTTTCTGTATATTATTGATGGTCAGCTCCTAGGAACTAGGGATGTAGCTCAGCAGCTATTTATAGTCTGCTTGCCTAACATGCTTGGGGCCTTGGGTTTAGTCACTTTGTCACCACGGGAGGCAGAGGTAGGAGGATCACAGTGAGTTTGAGGCCAGCCTGAGACTACAAGGTGAATTCCAGGTCAGCCTGGGCTAGAGTGAGACTCTACCTCAATAAATAAATAAATAAATAAATAAATTCACGTGTGTGTGTGTGTGTGTGTGTGTGTGTGTGTGTGTGTGTTGGGGGGGGCACGAGTGTTGAAAGGAGACTACTAGCAGGCAGGGAGACGGAGCACATGGGACATGAAAGCAAAGGGGACCTGTTGGTGGGAAGACAAGAAATACAAACAACACTTGGAAGGTGGAAGCAGGAGGACCCAAAGGTTTGGAGGCCGGCTTCGGCTACACAGCAAGGTTAAGTCCAGCCTGGGCTACAGGAGACTGACTGGGGAGTGGGGTGAGAAAAGAAAATATTTCCTTTAGAGTTGCTTTCAATTAAAAAAATGATTTCTCAAATATTGTAAGAGACTAGGTCAGATAGATAGAATCAGGAAGGCAGCCAGGCCAGCCCACTACGATGTCATAACTTTGTCATAACTATGATGTTATAACTTTGTCATAACTATGATGTTATAACTTTGTCATATCTACCTCAGCACCTCCCTGGCCAAGCTTTGGGCCACCCAGATGAAGGTAGGTCTCTCCTAGGTCTAGACCAGTGGGATGGTACCTTGGTGAGGGCTCTTCTCCAGCATGATTTCAAACTCTAAAACTCAGACCAGGACCCAGAGTCTTTTCCGCCTGGGTCTGGAGACACACACATCATGGTAGGATTATTTCTCTCCCACTAGTGGTGGGGGGAGGGAGAGAGAAAACAACTTTACCCTGGATTCTATTTCCTTATTCTCTTTAAAAACATGCACCTTTTATTTTTTTCCTTTTTCTCATGGTCTTTATGAGTTCATCAGGCCACATAGCATTGGGTCACTTTTTTCTGTCTCTTTTATTCCATTCTTTCCCCTTTCCTCTTATCCCTGTTTGAATAAAGTGTGAGGTTTGTGTAAAGCACTCTCTCGTTGAGTCATCAATTCTTTGTCGCACTAAAGATAAGAGCTCAGGGTTTCGGGGGTCCAGACCCTACTCCCCAGGCCCTGGATCAATTCTTGATTAAGGTTACTTCCTGCTTAATTACGTACTTACAAAGTAGTCAGTTAACAGGAAGTCTGATCTGTTCTCTGTAGATGAAATTGAAGTTTCCTCCATTAGAGCCTGGATATCTTGCTCGACGTCAACCTTGCTGATGGCACAGTGGATCTGTGTGTGGCACTGTCATGCCAAGAGAAGCAGAGCAAGGTTGGTGAAGAAGTGTTTCCTGCCAACCTTACCATGCACACAAGAGAGGAGTGATCTTATGACTCACCGTGGTCAGGGTTTGGCCAAAAAGAGAAATGTGTTGGCTGTACTGGTTTAAGTTGTTGCATAGAAGTTGAATTCTTTCCTTCTCCAGCTCCAGGATGCTCTGAAGAGATGGAAAAATGAAGCTAGATCAGTCTTTGTGATGGAAAGCTGGTCACCCATCCAACCTGGTGCACCTGAAATAGCCTAAGCAAACTGTCCCAATTTGCCTTTGACAGTGTCATATCCAAGCTTGCGTGCAGGAGATTCCTAGCATAGGTAAGTGACATGCAGTCCTCCTTTAAGATGGACTTAACTCACAGACTTTCCCCAAGATCTTTTGCCCACAAAAGACATATATACACAGAAGCTATGAGTAATCTGTTTAAAAAAAAAAGGAGAATAAGAGAAAAGCAAGCTCTTAAGGAAACCCCCCCTCTCTCTTTCTTTCTTTCTCTCTCTCTTTCTCTCAGAGGAGAGTAAAGCCCAGTAAATCCCATTTTCATGGTTCAGAAATTCATGTAGACAGTAAATCCTTTCAGAATTATTGATAGTGCAAGCAAGCATCCTGCAGATCTCTGCAGGGGCTTTATCAAAAGAAGACCAGGAAACAGGAATTGGGGAAAGGAAATGGATTTCTTTGCAGTTTGAGCCAGAACTGAGGAAAGAAAATTTCTCAGCTTCTTTTCAGCTTTATCTATAGCAGTGTTGCAATTTATAGAAAGCTAAAACAAAAGCCAGGAAATATACATATATAGATTTAACATGAGGTCTCAGAGCTGTGAGATAAGTCTTTCCTAAGAGAGTTTTTCTTCTCCTGAGTCCCTCTTCTGGCACCAGGGGTTCAACCCATTTTTGTCCCCAGGATGGGATTTCCTGGAGAAATTTCAATTCTTTTTTAAGGGCCTTTGTTACCCTGTTAGAATGAAATGTGCATTCTGTTTAAGTAGATAACAGCAGCATCTCCAAGTCTGATCAATTCACAGTTCTGGCCCAAAATTGGTCTTGGGCTCAGAGCCCATAGCTTGGAGCAGGGAACCTGGCCTCCACATTTTATGAGGGATAACAAAGATTCCATAACTGTACTTTTATGACATTTAGCTACCAAGGGGGTAAACAAGAAAGAGAGGAACATCATTTGTTAGCCTTGTAAGTTAACTAAGCCTTATTAGCTATTAACATTAGGGATTAAGTTAGTTACCAGACTTTGCCATCATGAGTAACTGATAGCTTTTGGGAAGGGCTGAGGAGTTCAAAGTCAAGTGGAGTAAGCAGCAAAGACCCCCTAGTCCATGTGGGGCAGTGTAGACCACCGGGTACATGCCCAGAGAACTTTGGGATAGGATAGAGATGACAGGTGTCCAAGCAAAATTCTTCATATCCTGTTTTGATGGGGACAGGGCTTAGGTATTCATTCTTTTATCCAGAAAGGGCCAGGTTGGTGGTTCTCATATCGCCATCCCATCCCTCTAGGCTACCAAGTTAAAGAGCCCCCTGACCAAAGCTTTCATGAAGAAGCTCTGGAAAAATCGGTGGGTAACACTGCAGAGGGAGGAAGCAGGATGGCTCCATGTGAAGGCCTTTGGTTCAGAGGTGAAGAGACCTCAAGGTCACTGAGTTCTCCCATCCTGCCTCTCTGGGCAGCTGCAGGACACACTGCTCTGAGTCACTATGGGGTCCTCAGTGGATTCAATTTGAACTTATAATTTTAATTATGGTAAAATATATATAACATAAACTATTATTTTTCAATTGATTTATTTTTGACAACTTTATACATGTGTATAATGTATTCTGATCTCTTTCACCCTTATTCCCTTTCTCTTGTTCTGTCTGGGTAAGTTCTCAACAGCCATCATTATACTTTGATATCTTTGTGTGTGTGACCCACTGAGTTTAGTTAGGGTGTGGTTCTTTATGGGTTATGGGTGGGGGGCATAGGCAACTTGTGAGTGGTTATACCATTGAAGAAAATGTCCCCAGCAACCATTCCTTGAGATGAGTGACCTCATGGACCTCTCCCTCATCCATGACCAGGTTTTTGCAGGTAACCACAGCTGCTGTGAGTTCATGAGTGCAACAGCCATGTCCTGTCTGGAGATAGTGTTCTGTGGCACTCCACCTCATCCGCCAGTTCTTACATTCCTTCTGCTCGTTCACTCTTCTGCAATGTCCCCTGAGCCTCATAAACTATCATTTTGAAGGGCCCAGTGTGCTGTCCTGAAGTATATTAGCATTGGTGTGCAACCATTATCTCCAGCATCTGTCTCCAGAACACTTGCCATCTTGTGAGATTGAAACTCTAGAATCCTGAAGTAGTAACTGCTCATTTCTTGCCCCTAGCCCCAACAACCATCATTCCTCTCTCTCTCTCTTTCTCTCTCTCTCTCTAAATCTGACTCCTGTACATATCTCAAGTAATAATAATCATAAATATGTGTCTTTCAGTACATAGATTGTTTCACCTAGCATAATGTTTTTAAAGTTCATCTACGTTGTGGGTGTTCCAGAATTAATTCCTTTCTTGTTAAGGCTGAATAATATCCCACGTCATGTATATGCTATTTTTTTTATTGGCATAAAGTCATTTTAATTATTCTTTCAAATGGAAGCAGTAAAAGGATCCGGCCGTAATGCACACAAATTTAGACTTTGTGCTGAGCATCTTGACATTTAGATGGGAAGTCTGTGACTAGGGCCCGTGGCCACCTGCTTCGATGCTTCAGAAGCTACACACAGCTTTTGTAAGTCATGGGGAGCAAACACATTTGTTTTTAATAACACCTTCCGAGTCTTTCTCTACAGTCACAGACACCAGCCACTTGCCCTCCAGTCTCCCAGACACAGGAGAATGACCTATCAAACACATTGCTTCTTCAAAGGGCAGAATTTAAATGTCTCATGATAAATATGTAAAACAGATGCAGCTCCTGTGTTTGGATAACTTCAAAAGATCCAGAAATCAGTTTTCCTGGCTTAGTTAGCACTGTAAGCAAAGGAAAGGGGAGAAAAATTAAAGCCAGATTTTAGGACACATCTTATCCCCGCTGCAGCTGTTTTATTTTATTTTATTTTTTTTACACTGACACATGTGAGTCCGTGAGCATCAGAGACTGGAATAACTGGTGTCCTTTGATAGATGGGAATGTTTAACAGGTTTTAATTGCATTTAAGAGAAATCATTAAAATGATCTATGTTTGTTCATGGAAAGCAATGGAAATAAGTTCCACCGTGCAAAGGAAATCAATACTTCATTTAATGAATTATTGTTCTTTGTGTATAAAACAGCTGGTCAAGATCAGAGACTTGAGGGCCTCTTGTGTTTTCATGGTGGCACATGTGGAGAAAGCGTAGTCAGAGAGTCATCAGAACAAAGTAGATTTAGAGCCTGTCTGGCCACAGGCATCACGAGAATTCCTGCTCTCTTCCCTCTTTCTCCTCTGTTTCTGTTGCTCTGGCCTCTGATAGGTACTAACAGAAGGAAGAGCTTGGAAGAGCTGCTTTTTTGTTTGTTTGTCTCATTTAAATTGCTTTCACAAAGTTGATAGAAAAAATATCATAATCTTTCCAGAACAAGGATTTCAGACTTTAAAGTGCTTAGAAGTTACCTGGACCCTTCCTAAAATCATTCAGGGGTTCAAGTCATCAGATCTGAGGTGGTATTCAGGAATCTGAATTTGAACAAGCGCCCTGGTGCTTTGAGACACTTTCTTAGGATCACAAAAGATAATAGAGAAATACATTCTAAAATCATTTATGATTCTTCCATCAGAGGTGATCAGCTCCTAACCTTCTGGTGTATTTCAGTCTAGGGATGTATGTGTGATCTGATCTTCTAATTTTCTATTCTGTTTTTTTTTCTCACTTAACCTCACACATAACCAGTTTCCCCCTCCATTAGCCTATGGAAATATTTGTCCCTTTATAAAACTCACTGTGTGGGTGTGCGTTGTCCAAAGGCATCCACTGTATGTATAGCCACGCACTGCATAATGATTCCTCAGTCAATGCAGCCCTTGTACACAATGGCTCCATAAACTTACAAAGGAGCTGAACAATTTCTATTGCTGATATCATAGTCATCATGACATCACAGTTTATTGCACTAGTCACATATTTGTGGGGATGCTGGTGCCAACAATCCTACTGCGTTGACAGGTGTGTAAAAGCATAGAAATACAATTATGCACAGTGCATATAGTGTTTGGTGATAATAAGCAAGTATATTACTGGTTTACTTAATTATTTAGAGAAAAAGTTTCACTATATAATCCACACTGGCCTTGAACTCATGATTCTCAAGTCTCAGCTTTCTGATTCCTGGGATCATAGGTGTGTGTCACCACACACTTGGTTTGTGTATTTATTATACCATGCTTTCGATGGTATGAAATTACCGTAAGATAGTAGGTTGTGTTAAACTGTCAGCAACTTCACACATCTTATGCTCAGTTTGTCTCTTGATTTCAAGGGGCCGTGAGTGACTGACTACACCATGGAGATCCATGTGAGAACCCTCTGGATATTCCCGGTGATAAAACAGCCCCTCCAGTGAAGCTTTCAGGACACATCTTGAGTGTTAAGTGACACATAACCATGATGAGTTGCACTTGTCTGTCTAGAGACATAGTGATGAAGCACCATCCTCGAGGGAACTGAGAAAACAATCCTTCAAATCCTTTCTGGGCTCTGTGGTGCGCACAGGACCACCGACTGAAGAAGGGGACCTCTTGTTTGTTTTTGAGACAGGGCCTCCCTCTAGCCCAAACTGACCTGGAACTCTCTATTTAGCTCAAGCTGGCCTTGACCTCATGGCAACCTGCTTCTCTCAGCCTCTCAAGTGCAGGGATTATAGGCATGAGCCACCACACCCAGTGAAAAAGGGAACATTTTTAAGGCTCTCAACACACATTGCAAGTAGCTTTGTAAAATCAATCCTTAGCAAGAACTTATAAGAAATAAGCATTTGATTCTTGGTAATTCTTGACAGTGTTTCTATTATTTTAAAACTATGTTATAAATGATTTCATTAATCAATTTTTTTCTTATTCACTCCAGTTGCATGTACCACTTTGTACATCTGGCTTTATGTGGGTTCTAGGGAATTGAATCAGGTCATTAGGCTCTGTAGGCAAGCACCTTAATGGCTGAGCCATCTCTCCAGTCCTCAAATTAAACTTTCTATTCAATGTTTACAGAAGGATGGTGAGAGGATGGACAGAAAATAAAATTGAGATTTTAATTATTCCACTTCTATCACATACACTTACCATAAAATTCTACTTTTCAGAAGTCAGCCTGCTTTTGTTTCATGACTTCACAATTCTAACATTTGCCCTAGAATATATAAATACGCTAAAGATATAGGCTACAGTCATGGAGTAACATGTGAATCCATGATTTGTACTGACCAAGCAGATACAAACCAAGGAAGAGCAAAGGAAGAACGTTGTTACTCGGGTTAGTGTACATCAGGATGACTCCACAGAGGGGCCCTCCTATTGGGTCCAGCATGTGTGGGCTGGCACTCAGCAGGCAGAAGACACCTCAAAAGAAGGCGAGGTCAGGGAGCTGTGACAATTACACAGGAGAGAAGGCAGACTCTGATGGCCACCAGAACAATGTGAGAAAAAAAATTCCAAGACACAGAGGTGTGAAAGAGAATCCTGCTCTCTCTTAGGCCTTTGAGTAGATACTGCACCTGATGTGGATTCTATAAAGTAGCAACAAAAATGCTCAAATTTAAAGGAAGTCTTTTGAAATGTAAGTTAATGTATACCTTATCACCATAGGATGATTTTGTAAGGAGAGAGGATGAGTTCTATGTGCTTAAAAATATAAGGAGTAGTGCAAGGGGCAGAAGAGGAAGGAGGAGGATTTTTTTTAAAGTATTGTCTAGTTTGGAACTAGTTGTCTAGACCAGGCTGACTGCCAACTTGAAGTGATCTTCCTGGGGTTGTGGGAAGGAATTAGAGGGTCATAAAGGGAGGAAAGGAAGCTGAGATAAAGGGAGGGAGATCTGATGAGAGCCTGTGATAATGAGCAGTACAGCACCAGAAGTACCTGGCACATACTGGAAGCCAGCTTGATGTCAGCTGAGGCAGGTAAGAACCATGACTGTCACCCATGGCTGTGACACAGGCACTTAGGGAGGATGACGGAGATGCTAAGCTTCCTTCTTTCTATTGTCGTCCTTGAACCAGGCCTGGAAGATGGAGAGGGAGCTACGGTTTCTCCCTGGCCTCCTAGCAGAGCTGGCCTGGTGGACAGCTAAGATGACAGGGAGGTTTTAGGAAGTGAGGTAAGATCAGAACCCAAACTTCAAATGGATAGAGTGAGAAAAAAAAATTCTCTGGCCTTTCCCCATCATCTTTAAAACCTAGTCAACATAAACATATGTTCAAAGGTACACATAAGCAGTGTGTGGTGGCACACACCTGTAATCTTTGCACTTGGGAGGCTGAGGCAGGAGGATTGCTGAGAGTTCAGTACAACATAGATTACATAATGAGTTCAGGACAGCTTGGGCTACAGAGTAAAACCCTATCTCAAACCAAACCAAACAAAATAACAATAATAACAACAATAAAGTTGTAAAAACAATGAAAGAAGGGCTTCCCCTCTTTAATTAAATTCCTACCCTCTTATTTGTAACTGTCTTTCTTCTCTAACTGCATCTGTCTCATATTGAAAGTAGCCTAACTGCACGTGACTTAAATATAACCCATCAGTCTCAGCTTGCCTATAAGCCTCTCCCCCAGTTCTTACTGGGGCAGAAGTATAGAGTAGAGACCTAGTTTGAATCCCAAAACCATTTTAGGCAAATTATTTCACCTCTCCAGCCATAATTTCTTCATATATAAGTTGGAACTAAAATTATCTTCCTTCTAAAGACTAAAGACAGTATTACAGGTTGTGGTGGGAATATAATATAATGCATATGAATATACCTATATAGTCCCTGATGCAACATGCAACACACACCTGAATTACCTGGATATGGAGCAGGGGAGCCGGGGATCAGAATTTACATAGTACCCAGCAAATTCCAATGCACCTCAGAACTTAAGGAGTACCCGAATTCTTGTCTATAAAGTTAAAGAGTTAAAATTATAGACCACCAGAGGATAAGGTATGGTGCGAGGATTTATTTAAAAGAGAATGGGAAAAAAAAATAAAAGAGAATGGGAAATTACAGAGATCTCTAGCCACCAGCATGGCGAGAACACGTGAGAGGGGATTTAATAAAATTTATGCTGTTTAGCCAAATGAGCAAGAAGGAAAAATCATGAGAAGGAAAGGTTCATGTGGGGAAGAAATGCAGCCCCTCACCACAGCCATTACCTGTGTCCTTCTGCTAGGTCATGTGAGGGAAGAAGAGGCAGAATTATCTGTTCAGTGAGCATTCCCTGCCCCAGGTGGACAGAGAGACAGCTGGTTGGTCCATATCTGACCAATCAGTTTTAGCACCTAGGTTTGAGCTCTAGCTAGACACCTCTTCCACTCAGGGGGAGGGGTCAGGTTTGGAATCTATGGAACCTGCCTGTAACTGTCACACATAGTTCCTGACCACACCATGCACCATACATGATACACCATGCACCACACACTTGAATGCACCTAGAGATTCCACACCACGGATTGCACTTGACACAAGTTAATCATTACGTCACTTCTTTTTTCAACTATAGCTGTTCTAATGTTGATATGAATTTTCCCTTTTGTGATTTGCTTATTCACATCTTGTGCCTGTCTTTGTCAGTTTACCACAATTCTTTCTTTATGTGTCTGTGCTAAGAGGCACACTTAAAGCTTTGAGATAATACCTTAGTCATCTCTGTGTAACCAGTGCCCAACATAATGCCTGATGTAGAAAGGGACTCTATAAAGGACCACTGCATGAGTCAGCCCTCCTGCCTAAAACTCAATTTTGAATATCCAATACCTAAGCCTTAATTTAGATTTTACTTAATGGCACTCTTTTGAAGTCAGATGAGTATCCATTGAGAATCCTAGCATACCTAGGAGCAGAAACCCTGGCTAAGAGGCACAGTAAGTTTTCATTGGCAACTGTATCCAGGGACAAATGGAAACAATGAGAGGAAATGTGCTTTATCTGGAATCACGCTGTGAGTGAGAATCACAGCCAGACAGTTATTGATGTGCCCTTACCTCCAAGCCCTCACCAAGCTGGGGAAGCAGTGGAATGTGAATGCCTAACTCACCTTGTAGCAGCTCGCCAGCGTGTTTTCCCATTTCAGTCTGGTAGAATAGCCCGCCATGTTTTTTTGGTAGTAATTTTCATCTTCCTTTTCCAATTTCTCAGTTGATTTTTGCAGTTTATTGAGGAGCTAAAGTAAAACATCACAGTCACGTTTTCTTCAATGCATTTACAAACGAGCCTTTGTAATTGCAGAGAAAGATTTACATGTGACCCAGTGAGGTGTTTCTTACCTTTCTGCTCTTTGTGGAAGAGCCATCACAGATGACAAAACCAGAGGGTTTTTTTTTTTTTTTTAGAAAATATTAATAGAAGCCATAAGGAAGTCTACTATCCTTTGAGTATGATGCCCTCAGTTTTAGACTTGAGGAGGTTGAGGCCATTTGTGCACATTCATCAAATCAAGAAGGAGGCCACTTGACATTTGACAACACAAGACCAGGATCTCCAACTCTAATAAACAGTCTATACCGCTCATTCAATAAATCCTCAAGCCCCTGAACTTCTTATTAGGGCAGGTAGAGATATTGCCATTAGGCTGTGTTGGGGGGAGGGAGACTTACCCAAGCTCTGGAATTTCAGAGGTTCTTCTGCTGGCCTGCCATATGAGGAAGAGAGGGCCTTTGTCCTAGGGAAGCTTTTTAAGAGTTTCCCCAGGTAAGTCAGAGAGACAGCTGATTGGTCTATACCTGTCCAATCAGTTTTTGCATCTAGGTTTGGGCTCTGGCTGGAGACACCTCCTACCCAAGGGGAGGGTCTATGGAGCTGCCTAATGGCTGTAGTTGGGGCAGGGGGCTTGGGGTTCTTTCCCACATGAACCCTTCCTTCTCATGGTGGGAGCCCTCTGATATCTTTCCTTCTTCTGTTTGTTTGACTAACCAGCAGAGATTTTGTGAAAACCTCTCCCACATTTTCTCCCCACACTGGTGGCTGGAGAACTCTGTAACTCTCCATGTTCCCTTAAATAATAAAGTCTCCCACTGTACCTTACTATCTTGTTGTCTATGATTTTAATTCTTTAACTTTTTTGACAAGAATTCAGGTACTCCTTAAATTTTGGGGTGCATTGGAATTTTTGCTAGGCATTATCTAAATTCTAATCCTCAGCACACCCCATTACATCCCCTCCTGCTAACATCCAAATTTGCTATTTTGCTGGCTAAGGCTGAAACAGATGATTAAAATGTCCAGATAAGTAATTTTGTATCTCGGAGAAATGAGGAAGTGGGGTTGCATGAGTGATTTTCAAACTTTAGCATACCTAGGAAGGAGCTGATGTTTGTAAAATAGAAATTTCCAGAGCCCCCAAGTGTGAATGGAAAATCTGAAACTTTCATTAGGCCCTCAGATGATTCTTATGTAAATGGTCCTCAAGCCACACTTGCTTGCAGCTGAGGAGTTTCAAGGACAGAGACAAAGGCTTTTAAGAATGACTCTTTTTATGTCTAAGGACATTTTGACTAATGCTACAATAATGGAGAACATCCATTCAGAATGCTGAATATTAATACTATTCCCCTATTATTCCAAATCGATATGCTAGCTATTCAACTGGCCCTCAGCTGTGATGGATGATCTATCTACTCAGGGCACATCTGCTTTTGTATATCAGGTATAATGAAGCACAGCTACTGTGGAAACATGAACTTGGGGATTTTAACCTAACAATATAGTGAACGGTCCAAAGAGAGGAGGAGCAGGGACAAGAGAGGGTAATGGGAGGATAAATTATATAGTACTATATGTATAAGTATGTGAATGAAACTGTCATGATAAACCCATTGTTTTATACAATTAATATGTGCAAAGAAGAAGGGGCAAAGAATGCCTAAGCTATGCCTTGCTAAGTGATTGCCCTGAGCCTCTTGTTGAAAATGCTCACATGCCTAATGATAAGAACCAAATCACCTTTGAGGTGACCACTCACCTCTATCAGCCTGTGCCAGAGAACTATTGACCACAGGTTTCTGCACAGCAGATTTATAGGAAATAACCCTAAATTTTATTTAAGGACTTACTTTACTAAATTTGGAAAGATTGAATCCCATTTTTCCCTTATTATTCAGAGAGGAGCATTCATTTATTCACCCAACATATACTGAGTATCTACAATGTGTCATGTGCCAGACTTTGGGAACAGAAAGAAAAAAAACAGGTTCCTTTTCCTGCCAAGAATGTGCATAGGCCACTGGCATGCTGTGTGAGCGGTCCCAGGGATTCCGGGAAGGTAGAAGTGATTAGATGTCACTCAGACAACAAGTGGCACCTAAACTAGTCTTGGAATTAAAATGACATTTAAGCTGTGACTTGTATGTAGTGGATGCCCATTATGGAAAGATCCTTGTCTGAATAATCCTACAGTGAAAAGTAGGAACTGGTGAGGTGAAATAGTATGGCCTGATGCAGAAAACAAAATTGTAAGTTGGAGTTCATAGAGAGGGAGAATAATGAGGGCAGATGACTAAGCAGTAGGCAGGGTCAAGTCAGGAGTGTCCCAAGGGTCACTTAACTGAGAGAGAGAAAGAGAGACGGGGGGTGGGGGGGAGAGAATGTGTACTGCTTTCTGAAGCCACTGGAAAGCCCTGAGTGAATTTTTGAAGGAGAATGATACACTTGGATCTAGGCTTCAGGAAAGCCACCTTACACAGGCCATAGATTATCAGAGGCAACAGTGAAGGCAAAGAAACCAGTTTGTCTGTTGTAGTAATCCAGCAAATAGCAATTATGGCCTGGAGACAGCAGTCCAGTGTGAGAGGTGTGTAAGATGCTCAAGAAGCATTTGCTTTAGGAACTGGGAGAATATGATGGGTGGTGATGTGAAAAAGCACAGTGATGAAGAGTTATCTTTGGTAGAGAGAAGTGATGGTCTGA
>PVHP010012319.1:0-43287 GCA_004024765.1 Zapus hudsonius
TTTCCAAATTATTATATTCCATCAAAGACCTGTCAATAAGAGTACATACCATAGGATACCATTTCTCTATAATTCTAGAGAAGGCAAATTGTAGAAACAAAAACAGGTGAGTCCCTGGGGCCAGGGGCAGCAAGAAGGGGTGGGTTAAAAGCACGATTAAGTGCGAGGGAATAGGTGGAGGTGGGTACTGGATGTTTGCTCATTGTTTTGAATATGGTGATCATTTCTAGGTCTACCCAAATGTTGGAAATCATGAAATCTTTTACATACTTGTGGTTTATTGTGCGTAGGTTTTATATCCCAATGAAGCTGTCAAAAACTTGTACATGCTCAAAGTGGTCAGAGGGCCAAGGAGAGCTTTACAGCCTGGGCTTGGCCTCTGGTGGTCACCCAACTCTGGCTCCTGCTTTCCTGCTTCTCATTCTTGGATCTTCTGGTGCCTTGAGCCTCCCTCATCTTGGCTCTGAGTCAGCTTTCATTTTTCCACTGAGGTCTCAGCAGGGGTAGATAGTGGAGAATGTGTGGGACTCTTCGTCTTGTCTTTCTTTTCTTTCTTTCTTTCCTTTTTTTTTTTTTTTTTTTTTTGAGGTAGGGTCTCTCTCCAGCCTAGGCTAACCTGAAATTCACTATGTAGTCTCATCTTTAGACAGACTGGTCAGGAAGAAAAGAGAAAACAAAAGTTGCCAACATACTCTGACTAACACAGTGGGGCCTTGAACTCACCGAAATCCTCCTGCCTCTGCCTCCTGAGTGCTGGGATTCCAGGCATGCGCCTCCACACCAGGCTCTTAGGCTTTTCTTAAGCCCTTAATGGCTCGAGTTCAAGTGATAGATCTCTTCGAAGAGTTGGAATCCACTGATCATCACCCCTCCTCCCCCAGCGAGGAGAATTAACCATGGAAAACCACAGTGTGTAACAGCACAATTAGCCCAATAACTCACTAGATCTGTCTTTGTTTCTAAAGCTAAGGTCCTTTCTAGAGCAACAGCTCTTCGCTTCCTGCACCTACTCCCTGCCCCCACATACTGGGCTCCTGACTCAGCCTCTATGTAAAACCTGAAGTTTCATGGTAACGAGAACTGGCAGTTCATCTGCTTGTTTTTAATGCCCTTGAGTCTTTAGCTGTAAAAACCCATCCCTGGATTGCTAAAACACAAAGACAATCTCACCTCCAGTGATGGCCAAGCCCACATCCACAGCTTTGGGCCCCACCTCTAAATCCTTCATATGCAATTTTCTCACTTTTTCCAGGAATCATTTTAACCAATTCCACAGCCTCCAGCTGCCTCATCTTGAGAGCGAAGAGTGCTACACTAATAGCAGGCAGTTCTCCCAGTGCCATTTATGGCTTCACAGCTCTGAAAATTACAGTCATTTACAGTCTTCTCCATTAGCGGCCTGACCCCATCCCATTCCGTCTGCATGTTTTTGGTTCCCCATGTCTGAAACTTCTAGTTGCTTTCCTACCTGGTCCCTTCAAGCTGAAAATGTTCCTTTCTCCCTTCTCATGTCTTTGGGATGTTCTGAACTGCACACCTGAACAATGTCAAGAGCATGTGGTTACCTTTGTTTTCTGTTGTTGGGCTCACTAATTCTTCCATTACAAACTGTAGTTTCCCATAGTTAATTCTCCTTCAAGAGACATGACCAGTGAATTCTAGTTCTTCTCAGAGTTCTGTCACTTAAGCCAGTGAAGCCTACACTCCTACCATAAGTGAATGTCACCACCTCTCTACTTGTCTGAGCTCACCTGCAGGTTGTAAGAGAGCCCTGCTGTCCCACAAAGGTGATCCCAGCAGCCATGGGAGGCGAGTCATGGCAGCTTTCATGGGTGGTTCTCAAATTT
Organism: Zapus hudsonius; assembly: GCA_004024765.1. Classification (NCBI taxonomy): domain Eukaryota; kingdom Metazoa; phylum Chordata; class Mammalia; order Rodentia; family Dipodidae; genus Zapus; species Zapus hudsonius. The sequence goes on from PVHP010012319.1 coordinate 1,848, forward strand.
GAGGGGTGCATCAGGATTGCTTCCAGGACTTGATACACAGCTTCCTGGGTTCCACCCCCAGATTTACCATTTCGTGAGGATGGGGTATTTGTGTTTCACTCGATCCCGTAGGGTGCTGCTGCACCTAGACAGCACATTGCACCCTGAGAGCCACAACTGGGGTCATTCTGTGCAGTCCTCGAAGGCCCTTCCCCAGATGTCACCCAGCTGCGGGCACCTGCTCCTGGAGCTCATCTCAGGCTTGGGGCGCTCTGTTTTATCTTTGAGTCTGTCGATCTATCTCTCTGCTCCCAGTAGGCGCTCTTTCTTTAGCTCTGGCCCCTCTGGGATCCAAATTCAACACCAGGACCCAAAGGTGCCGTGCAGGGTTGTCAAGATCAATTCTGATCAAACCCTAATTCAGGAGCTTTCTGGTCATGTTCAGTCCATTTCTCCTCAACTGTTGCCTTGTCTTGAAAATGGCCAGTCAGTGTGAGGAATTTTATATAAACACCTCTAGTCTTCCCTCATTTTCATTTGATGTCTCAAATTATCATTATAGGCACCTGGGGGGGGGAGGCTCTGGAATTTGTTTTTATTCTTTCTTTTCTATTGGTGATTCTCAGGAGGCCATTGCTCTAAGCTCTGGGGTGGGGGCGAGGAGGCTGTGTTCCTAGTAGATCTGCCTCTTCTCCAGTGTTAAATCACCTGAGTGTCTGCTCACCCATCTCTACCACTCAACGGAAACAGCTTCCTTCTCCCTAGCTTCCCTTTTCAAAGCAGTTAACTCTGTATTTGTCCTTTTAAGTATCTTTCTTTCATGTGGTCTAGTCTGGTTTCTAAGATTTCAACCATCTTAAGTGGAGCCTTTTCTTCTTCTTCTTCTTCTTTCTTCCTTAAGCCCTTGTTATTTTCCTATTTGCCATTTCCAAGCTAAGACTGTCTCCAGGGCAACGGTCCTCTGCTCCTTGGCAAGTCCTCAGCCGCTGCCCCTCAGCAGAGGCCCTTCCACTGTCTATGTGCAAATTGGATTTTCAGAACCCAATGCTCCAGGTGCAGGTGCACGATGATTTTCTTTGCACACCCCCCACCCTCTTGTTTTCTGCCTTTGGGTTTGTGATTATTTAATTTTCAAACCGCCTAGGTCAAAAAAAGCTACATTGAAAAAAGAAAGAAAGAAAAAAGAAAAGAAAAGAAAAAGAAAAAAGCTACATTGCCAATTTAATTCTCCCATCCCACGGCCCCCCTTCTTGTTCTCTGTCCTTTAAAATCCACTGTGATAATCAAGGCTTATTGATTAAAATTTCCAGAGGGTCCCCTGGCCAAGAGAGGCAGAAATGGCAGTGTCCTTGGACATCTTGTGGCCAGGTTGCAGATTTTGTATTGATGGCTAAAAGCTGATCCTTTGACCTGTCTTTTTCTTTAATTAATTAATTAATTTGTTTATTTGCAAGCAGAGAAATGGGAGGGGGAAAGGGAGAATGCTTACACCAGGGCCTCTTTGCCACTGTAAATGAACTCCAGCCACACACGCCACTTTGTGCATCTAACATTACATGGGTACTGGGGAATTGAACTCGGCTGGCAGGCACTATGAGCAAACACCTTTAACCATTGAGCCATTTCCCCAGCCTCCCTCTTTTTTTAAAAAAAATATTATTTATTTATTTATTCGTAAGGAGAGAGAGAAAGAGACAGACAGAGAGAGAGAGAGAGAGAGAGAGAGAGAGAACATGGGCACATCAAGGCCTCCAGCCACTGCAAATGAACTCCAGACATGTCCCACTTTGTGCGTTTGGCTTCACGTGGGCACTGGGGAATCCAACCTGGGTCATTAGGCCTTGCAGGTAAGTGCCTTAACCACCGAGCCATGTTCCCAGTATCCCTCCCCCCATTTTTTTTAATAAAGATGAAAATAAAAATACGCATTTTTATTTTATAATCCGTATAATTATATAACTTATTCAAGTTAATTTAGCACGATTAGTATAGAGAATATAACAATAGTCACTTTAGGATTGATAAGCATTCCACCCACAGATGAGTTGAGAAAGAAACATTATAGTAGCAACTTTTCAGCAGGGAGTTGGTCTTCTTTGACTAAAGTCCTGAGGCCATTGTGGCAGCACAGCAGGATGGGGAAGGAAGGCTTGCTTGGTCAGGACTTCCTGTCCCCCTGAATGAGGCCGGCTGTCATAAAGATGTTTTTATCTCTCTGTCCCACCCGAGAGGAGCTATTGCTTCTATTTCTTGTTGTTTTTTTGTTGTGGTGGTGATGTCTTTTTTTTTTAATGATCCTTTGTGGAGCTCCTATATTTTATTAAACCTGGGAAATCAAAACCTCTGGGCTCCATCTTCTCTTCCTTAATTCTGAAGCTTAACTCCAGCTCCACAGAGCTCCTTAGTTTGAGCTGAACTTCTAACCCCAGAAACGATTCTGCATCTCTGAGAACACGAGATTCCTGCTCCTACCAAGAGAAGCTCATCCAGACCTCAGGCCAGGACTGGATCCTATTCTTCCCTCGTGAAATGTCACCCAGGAATGCAGTTGCTCTGAGCTTTGCGTGAGCAGCCCTTGAAGCTCTCAGGCTCTCATGCATGTGCTCACATCGGTCTGCCAGCTCTGCCAGATGTCAGCCCCATCCTCACAGTCCCAACCTTTCCAGTCGGGATTCTTGTCTGACTTCCTCTTCTGGCAAAGTGGACACTGTAAAAAACAAAAAAAAAAAAAATCGAAGAACATCCCTAATTCCCAGTCCTAATTCCTTAAAGCAGTACTTCGAAAATGCTTCCATCAAAAGAACCCTTCCTAGCTGAACAGAGGAGAAGGTTGAATTTCCATGAAGGGGAGTGTGAAAGGCAGTTTGAAAGGGTTATTGTAAACAAGACATTTGCATTTCATCTTAGAATTCATGCAATGCTCACATTTGACTTCATAATTCATTCCTATTTGTATTAGTATAAATGTATTTCAAATGATTTACCATCAAGCAAAATAGGTCTGACCTTCAGAAATACAATGAGTTCATTCTGAGCTTGTAGGCAGGTGGCACAGGAAATGATGGTCCAAGGAGTGACCCCACAGGTGTTTCAACCACCTGCATACCCCAGATCAGTCCCTTCTGACCCACTCTCAGCATGGCTCAAAGATGGATTATTTACCCCTGGCCAATGTCCTGTGGCATTTCCATCGAGGGACTATATAAATCCCCCCAGTTCAATCTTATTTCTAACTCTTTCTACAAATTACCTTCTGTTTTGGCAAGAAAAGACATGAGGCCCCTTCACATGGTCTCTCCCTCCCTCCCTCCCTTCCAACCTTCTTCCCATTCTGTCTCAGAGAATGCTTAATGGGTCAAAGAAAGCTTCCTGGCTCCTACACACTATCCTCCTAAAAGTGTGCCAAAGGATCTTCCCCTGGGCTCAGTTACTTTGAAGACCCTGACCCAGACCACAGCTTTGTTTTCTGATTCTGGAAGCAGTGCATTACAATGGCCACTGATCACCTTTGCAGGGCAGCTGCCTTTCTGAGAGTAGACCTTCCTTCTTCCCTCCCAGTGGGATCCAGTCTGAGGCTGATGGCCCCCAGTCCCTCCTCTGCCACATGGATGAGCCTGTTCAGGGAAGGGCAAGTATCAAAGCTGGGCTTTGAAGAGTTGTCAAGGACTTCGGTTGGTGTGTTGGTGGACTTGGCATTGAGAGAGTAGACTGTTCTATCGTCACCACAGGGAGAAGCACCCTGAGGAGAGAGCCCAGAGAAGTGAAGGGCAGTCCGTAGACAGGGAAGCCTTGATCACGGATCCATACATCGGAGCACCTGGATCTAGCTATATCTGAATCCAACCCCAGACCCTTCAGTTACACAAAACAACTGATCCCCCTTTTCTTAAATTACTTTAAGTTGGGCTTCTGTTATTAGCCATCCGAAGAATCATGACTGACATAGAAGTCTCTTTGTGGGCTGGGGAAAGGGCTCGTTGGACCAAGCACTTGCTGCACATGTGAGGACCCTGCATCCACATGAAAGCAGATTGCTGGAGTGAGTATTGCTACCCCAACGTGCTTACTGCAAGAAAGGAGGCAGAGACAGGAAAATCCCTTGGAAGCTTGCTGGCCAGCGAGGCTGGTGAACTCAGCAGTGAACAGCTAGAGGAAGGCAAGGACCTACACCAGAGGTTGCCCTCTGACCTCCACGTGTGTGTGCCAGCACTCCTGTACATGGACATACACACCAAAAGTCTCTATGAAACACATTATAGAAATCCAAAATGCAATAGAAAATCTTATATTTTTTTTACATTTTTATGTTTTAGTTAAGAAATCTTTGCTTAGCCAGAGCTCACTAAGACTTTCTTCCAGAACTTTTCTAGTTCTTAGAATATTTAGCTCCATGATTCATTTTGAATATATTTTAATCCTGTCTATGATTCATCTTGAATTAAATTTTGTAAATGATGTAAGAGGTGGTGTTTTTCCACATGTGTGTTTTGCATATATATATATTCCATTTTGCATTTATATTAGCTTGGGACTCCCTGGCAATTTTCTTGAAAATCAAATGATCATACACACCTAGGATGATTTCTCCATTCTCAGTTCTGTGACTTTATCATAGATCTGGTTTTACACCTGTCTCACCTTTTCATGATTCCTATCGCTTTATCTAAGTCTTATAATCAGGCAAGTTATATCCCCAACTTTGTTCTTTACAGTTTGTTTTTGACTATTCTAGGTCCTTCGCTTTCTTTTCTTTTTTGGGTTGGTTATTAGTTGGTTGTCTGGTTGGTTTTTGAAACAGGGTAGCCCAGGCTATCCTGGAACTTATTATGTAGCAAAGGATGGCCTCAAACTTGTGATAATCATCCTGCCTCAGTTTCCCAAGGGCTGGGGCTACAGCTGTGTATCAACCATGTCTGGCTGGTCCTTTGTATTTTACTTATAATCAGCTCATTATTTTTTTGTTGTTGTTGTTGAAAACATCTGCCATTTTTTTGTGATTTTGTTGAATCTATAGGTCAATCTGGAGAGAAGTGGCACTTTAGAAAATTAAGTATTCCTAGGCTTGTGCATGGTTTATATTTATATCTTCCTAGGTTTTTCTTTCGAGAGCTGATCTTGTAGCGTAGTTCACAGTCTGGTGTATTACTGTGCTTGACGCTATGTTACTGACGTAGTGCAGTTTTCCTCAATGACTGCTGGCGAGGAAGCAGAGACACATCTGATTTCTCTCGTGAACCTGTTTTTTCCAACCTTACCAAACTCCCGTTGGTTCTGGAAGCGTTTTTGCGCTTCTTTAGGATTGTCAGCACATACAACCATGTTGTCTATTAATAGAGACAATTTTACTTCTTCCTTTCTAATCTTACGGCTTTCTTATTCTTACACTGGTAAGGGCCTTGAATACAGTGGGTAGCAGACATCCTGGCTTCTTTGTCACTGTCTTTAGGGAAATGTTAGCTGTAGGTTTTTCAGAGATGTTCTTTATTGGGTTGGAAGATCTTTTCTTAGTTTGCTGAGGGCTTTTAATCAAGAATTGAGTTTGGATTTTGCCAAGTGCTTTTCTGATTCTGTTGAGAGGATTTTTCTCTTTTAGTCTCTTGATGTAGTAAATTATATTAATTACCTTCTGCATATTAAAACAGTTTTGACATTTCTGGGATAAACTTCATTTAGTTATAGTGTGTCATCTATTTTATATATTGCTAGGTTCAATTTACCACAAATTATTAAGGATTTCTGCATGTCTGTCCACTGGTATATAGTTTTCTTTTCTTGTAATATCCTTGACTGTTTTTAGCAACTAATGCTGGTCATGAAATGAGCTGGGACATATCCCCTCTCCTGTTTCTAGAAGCAAAACTGGGGTAATTTCTTCCTGAACGTTTTGGAAGGACCCACCAGTGAAGTTGCATAGGCCTGTAATTTTCTTGCTAGGAAGTTTTTAAATTATTGATTAAATATCAAGATACTCAGCTTATCTCTTCTTGAGTGAGTTTTGGATTTTCTAAGAAATTTGTTTATATTTTGAACTTATTGGATTTATTGGCAGAATATTCATAATATTCTTTTCCATCTTTTTATGTATGAGGATTTATAATATTATCTACTTTTTATTCTTGATATTAGTAATTTTTCTCTTCTCTCTCTAGTTAGTCTAACTAGAGGTTTTTAAATTGTATTGATCTTTTCAAGGGATTAACTTATTTTCATTGCTTTTTTTCCTGTTTATTTTTCTATTTATTTGCTTTTCTGTTTCTGTTTCATCAACTCTGAATTCTATCATTTCTTTCCTTCTATTTACTGTGAGTTTACTTTGTTCTTATAGTTTCTCTAGGTAGAAGATTATATTCTTCTATTTGAAACCTTTTTTCTTGAATATAAACATTTATTACTATGATTTTCTTTAAATCTTGTGTGTGTGTGTGTGTGTGTGTGTGTGTGTGTGTGTATGTGTGTGTGTGTGTGTGTGTGTTGTGAAGGTCAGAGGACCACCTCCAGTGTCAGTTCTCACCCTTCTACCTTGTTTGAGGGAGGGTTTCTTGTTGCTCCTCACTGCATGAGCCAGGCCAGCATGTTCTACTGTCTCTGGATTTATGTGTGTTTTGGGGATCTGAACTCAGGTTCACACTTGCCTGGCAAGTGCTTTACCCACTGATCTATCTCTCAGATTCCTGAATTACCTTCTTCGCACAGCAACAGCTACCTTCTACAAACTTTGATATGCTGTATTTTTATTTCTATTTTATTTATTATTTGAGCCATGTGTGTTAGTCAGGGTTCTCTAGAGGGACAGAACCAACAGAATGAACTGTAGTAAACAAAAAGGAGATTTATTGGATTTGCTCATGGCAGTCCCACAACAGCAGTCTGCAAGCCACAGAGTCAAGGAACCAGCAACCAATCAATTCACGTGGCTGGATGCTTCAGCAGTCCCAATCCAGAACTGAAGCCTAAAGGCGTCCTGGGGAGCCGCTGGTCTTCAGTCTGGGCTGGAAGGCTGAGGAAGCTTTGCTCCAATGCCAATGAAGGGATAGAGGAGCAGGATGCATGCACGTCCAAGTCAGTTACAAGAAGTACCAGCAGCCAGGCAGGAGGAAAGAGAGATTTCCTCCCCCCCCCCATATAGACCCCTTAGGCCTGGGTCTTGTAACCCTTTCTCAGACTTGTTGACTTCCTGAGTCTCTGTAATCTCCTCCCTGTAATATCCTCCCAGGAAGTGATATTTCTAGCTAACATGACTTCCTGAATCCCCTGAGCCTCCTTTCTCTCTTCAGTTTGAAGGAAATCTGCTACATAGCACTCAAGATGACTGTGGATTGCTAACAAGTCAAGTTGACAACAACACTTAACCATCACACCATGGATTATATATTCTTTGTTAATTTATAATTCAATTCTAATGTGGTTAAAGAACATATATTATTTGAATTCAAAATTTGTTGAGACCTGCCTTGTGGTCCACAAAATGATCTATCTTGATGAATATTTCATATGGAGTTAAAAATAATGTGTGTTCTACTTTTCTTGCATAAAGTTTGATGGAAATAAACTTTAGTTAAAGTTGACTTTTTTTTTCGAGATAGGGTCTCACCCTAGCCCAGGCTGACCTGGAATTCACTATTAGTCTCAGGTGGCCTTGAACTCATGGCAATCCTCCTACCTCTGTCTCCTGAGTGCTGGGATTGATAGTTCTGGTCAAGTGTGTCATTCTGCTCAAGTGTGCCTGATTTTTTGTTTATGTCCTTTACAAGTTAACAAGAAAATAATGTTAAAATCCTCAATGATAGCTAGTTCTGTGATGCAGGTCTATAATCCCAGCTAACCCAGGAGGCCATGGCAGGAGGATATGAATCTGGGCTTCTGAGTGAGTTCAAGGTCAGCTTGGAACAACATAGTGACATATTGTTTCAAAGTAAAATAAAGAGTCAAAGGAGAGCTGGGAATATAGCTCCATGGCAGAGTGTCTGCACAACAAATCTGAGGTCCTGGGTTCAACCTCCTATTTAATACGGAAAAGGATGACAAACCATTATAGCCGTGGAAAATCTGTTTTCCTCTAAGTCCCAGCAGTTTTTCTTTAGTTATTTTGAAGTCTTGTTATCATGTGCATACACTTTTAGGATTAAAAAAGTTTCCTCATGAAGTCAGTCCTTTCTCATTGAGAAATCTTTATCTATGGTAGCTCATGTTCCTTATTATAAAGTATTTTTACATTACTTATGTCACTTGTCTTGAAATTAATATTCTCTTGGTATCCATTTTTATTTTTTAAATTAAATTTTGTGTGTGTGGTGTGTGTGTGTGTGTGTGTGTGTGTGTGTGTGTGTGTGTGTGTGTGTGTAGGCCAGGGGTTGATGTGGGATATTTCTTTCAATTACTCTCCACTTTATTTACTCAGACAAGCTCTCTCACTTGAACTGAGGACTCCCCAATTTGGCTAGACTAGCTAGTCAGTTTTCCCTGGGGTTTCCACCTCTGCCTCAGTACTGGGATTCCAGGTAGGCCACCATGTCTGCATTTATGTGAGTGCTGCGGATCCAATTTCTGATTCTCATGCTTGTGTAGTAAATGCTTTAACCACTGAGAAATCTCAACACCATTTTTATTATTTTATTCTGTGTGTGTGCCTGTATATATGTGTGGCTATGTATGATATGCTGTGCAGGTGCCATGGTGTACATGTGGGAGTCTAAGGACACCCTTGGGGTGTTATAGGGTCTCCCTTGTCATTCATTCATTCATTCCTTGTAGCTTTGTGTATGCCAGTGTAGCTGGCCTGTGAGCTTAGGCACATTAGGATCACAGATACACGGGCCACTTTTTGTGTCTGACTTTATGTTGGGTGATGGGGAATTGAACTCAGGCCAGCAGGCTTGTAAGCAAATACCTGTAACTTCTGACCCATCTCTCCAGCCCCCTATTTTTATTTTTTATAGCAACTTTATTAAGATATAATTTATATACTTAAAGTATATAATTTAATGGTTTTTAATTCACAAAACCAATTATGTAACCAGTCACCATGATAATTTTAGCATATTTTTACTCCTTCCCAAAAGCTCCTATACCCATTACTAATTGTTCTACTCCACCAACTCTAGGCCGTGGTTATACTTTCTGTCCCTATGGATCTGCCCGTCCTGAATCTTTATAGAAATGGAGTGACACAATATGTACTTTTGTGACTAGCCTCTTCCATTCAGCATTATTTTCAAGCCAGACTATGGCACCCATCAGACCTCTCATTGTCCAGTAGCTTTTCCTTATCCCTTCTTCTGTTCAGGGATGTTTGGGATGCTTATATGAACTCAGTCAATTTGCCTGGAACATTCCTGACCAAGCAGATGCAGTGGGGGTGAAACGGTGTCAGGTAGTAAGTAACCCAACCTTGTACGGTTGTAGATGTCTTTTTGCTGTTTATTTTTTTTCTAAGAAATGGACCAGCCAAAAAAAAAATGAGTAAATCATGCCTTTGACTTCCTTCAGGGCTCAGGCTCTCCAATTTAGCACCCTGTTGCATTCCCCACTGTTCATACCACAGAAGAGAACGTCTTTGAATCACTAGCCTTCATTCACTGAAACTTTTTCAAATAAATAATCTCATTCAACTGAAGAATTTCCAGTAGATGAAATAGCATGGTATGGCCTCAGAAACTCTCACACCAGTCTGTCTGTCAGTTTCTGTCCAAAAAAAAAAAAAAAGTATGTTTCTTTTGGAAGTGCTCCTTGTTCTGATTTTAAGGCAAATCTTTTACAGGTTGTAAGTTGTTAACAAAATATTATCTATTGACTATGGAAATCATCAATCCTTTGTAACAGACAGCATAGGCCAGGACAGCATTCATTGGCAGACCTTTGATCAGGAACATTCGAGCTTGATTTCCTGGCTCTCTTTGGTGCTGACTACTCCTGCTTCCTATATAGCTGGTGCCAACACAGTGAGGAGGGAGGTACCCACTGTCAGGCACAGGCCAGCAAGCCCTCAGGGATTGCTAGGACCAGAGTTGGCCTCCCACGATTCGCCGGATCCCTCTCAGAAGCTCAGTGATAAAGCACAGGTTGCAATGTCCATGGTGGAGGAAGAAGAGGCAAGGAGCTTGAGCATTTAACTACAGTAGCTGAGGTGGGACTTCAAAAGAAGCTTCAGGGCTGGAGAGATGGCTCAGCGGTTAAGGCGCTTGCCTGCAAAGCCCTTCGACCCAGGTTGGATTCCCCAGTGGTGCATGCATCTGGAGCTCATTGGCAGTGGCCGGAGGCCCTGGCATGCCCCTATGGATTCTCTCCCTCCTTGCAAATAAATAAATAAAATATTTTTTTAAAGTTTCAAAGCTGAGTTTATAGTTTATCCTTGACCATGTGTGCAGATGGCCCTTGCTCTTTGCTCGGATTATGGAGCAGCGTTGCAAACCATTCCCTGTTCTTTCAGAATTTTCCTTTTCCGTCAGTTCTCCCTCTTTCCTGCACCCCTGCCCCAGCCTCCTTGAAGGCATAGATGCCAGGCTTACTTACAATACAGTAGGGAAAGTAGACCTAAGAACCTTTCAGCTTCCCTGCCTCACACTCATCTCCTTTGCCTGTGTCTTCAGGGGCCACATATTAGATAACCGAGTATAATGGATGGAGAGACCATCCACAGACATTTCAGTTTAAATTGAAGATCTAACAACTAACCAAACAAATCTTCCTGCTGACTGGATCTGTCCCTGAGTTGTCACTTTGTCACCTTTGGGTCTTTCCAGGCCTTTCTAATCCATAAATGAAGACATCCATGCTATAAATAAAAATACAGATATTATATTTAGTAACATGGTACATGTGTTTTTCTACCAGTAGAATGAAATATTTTTAGAATTTTGCTTTTTTTTAATTTTTTTTTTTTTAGGTTTTGCATCTCGAATAATTTTTTCAGTAGTATCCTATCAATGGACATTTAAATTGTTTCCAGTTTAGACATTTCTCCTCCCTCACCCCCCAGATAATGTAGTATTATTTATCCTTGGACATGGGCCATGGATAACGTGACAGAGCGTTATTGCTGGGTCAATTTTGCTAGCTACTGCCAAAATGCCTTCCCCCAAAGGTTGTATCTGTTGAATTTTACCAACAGTGTTCCTCTGTTTCATTTTGGGTTTATTTTCTGTATGTGTCTCATTAGTTATTCCCATCAGAATGGTTGCCGTCTTCCTCCAGGGCCTGGGTAAACGACACACAGTAAGTTTCTTGGCTCTGTTTGTTGAAGAACTGAGGGAACATAAATATGTTTTGCCTACAGAAAGTTAATGGCCTGTGGTGAGGAATGTAGACTTTTAAGCCGTCTTCCGTGGCGTTTAGCTGGGGAAACACTGGGTTAGTGTGTGGGACACCTGGCAAAGGTTTGGAGGAAAGAGATGGGCCTTCATGTTAGCCAAACTGGACCAGCCTCTCCCCTTGCCTTGCGCTTAATGTACACATAACCACGTCTGTGCTCCACTGTGCTCCTGCCTGGGAGGACCTCGGCCCTGGGGGATGGGAAGCTGCTTCCAGGCCTGGAGTCTGATTAGCTCCTTTGGACTTCTCAGTTTCCTCTCCCAGCTTCCCCTGCTCTCCTGTCATTCTGGTGAAAGCCTTTTGGTTCTGCTCTGGCTCTAGCAAGTTGCTCATCCTGCCATCTTGCTTCCTGTCATCCTCCCTGTTCCCTGGAGAGTGTCAAGGGGATGGGACTCTCCAGGGAATTTTGATCATGGCTGTACTAGATTGTTGCCCACATTGCTTGTCAACAGTGTGTCCGTTTCTCCATCACTGGCCTGGGAGCTAGTGGAAGTTCTTAACAACAGTAACAGTGATAATATGGTGCTTCCTATGGGTCAGACACTGCAGTAAGTGAGCATTCAATCATTTAGATGTCACACAGTCCTCACCGTATCTTGATATTTCCTTGTCTGGCAACTTCTCAAACATTCTAGTGAATTTTGATTTAGATCTCTCTCCTCCTACTTACCCGAAAGGAGTATTGGAGAAAAAAGACATGAATTTATATCAGTCCCTTAGCAAAAAAATCATGTTTATATGTTAAGATAAGATGATATGAAATAACAATAGGATTGTTTTCTCATTAAGCCTGGTATTAAGACTATTGATTTGGTTTCCTATAGCATTGGTGTAAATTAGAGCATCCTGTATCCATCCACTAGAGCAAAATAGCTATGTGATTTCCTTAAGAGATAAATCAAATATGCATCCAATATCATTTCAGTTCTTTCAAATTTTTCAAAGGATGAATAAACATATACAGATTCGGATTCAAGTCCTGACTACATAGACTAAATAGGGTTTGGGGGCTGGAGAGATGGTTCAGTGGTTAAGGTGTTTGTTTGCAAAACCTAATGACCTGGGTTCAATTCCCCAGTACCCACATAAAGCCAGAGGCACAAGGTGGCACATGCATCTGGAGTTCATTTTCAGTGGCTGGAGGCCCTGGCACACCTATTCTCTCTATCTGTCTCTCTCTCTCTCTCATAAGTAAATATGTAAATAAATAAAAATAAACAATAGGGGTTTCCCCTCACAGTAAGTAATGTACAACATAAGCAGTTTGGCAGTCTACTGCAAAGAGATCAACATACGCTTGTGATTATTCATTCTTGTCATTTTTATAACACGTTGGGTGGACCAGAGGACACTGTCCTGGCCCTTAAAGAACTCAGATACATGGTGGGAGAGATGAGGCAGAATTGCAAATATCACTCGGAGACAAGGTGATAAGGCCCATCTGCTGAAGTGTGCTCAAGGGAAGGAGGCAGCAGGCATGGAGGGTGTAGCCGTAGGGAGGAAGGCACGAGGTCATACAACTGAAGCGACTTCTGAAGAATGAACAGAAGTGTTTTCAGGTAGACAAAGTGGGCCTGATGCATTTGATCACAAAAAGGACACATGTGAAAGTGCAAGGAGAGAAAAGTGCATGGTGCTTTGGAGGAGCTGGCCTTCGTCATAATTGGTCAGATTATGAAGTTCTGGAGAATGGGCAACTGGGGGTAACAAAGAAGATTCTAGAGGGAGGCATGGGCCAGATTTGGAAGTGTTTTTTTTAATGCCAAACCAAAGGGGCTGAATTTAACACCAGTAAACTATTTTAAGAATGTTTTAAGAAAACATTGAAGAAAAGAGGTGCACTCAGGTTTTCAGTATGATGAGATGAGAAGGCCTGATTACAGGCAATTGGCAGTAGGTATGAAGCGCACAGAGCGATTCAAGAGGGACTTGGGAGTTGAGGGAAGTGACCAGGATGTCTCTAGGCTGACTGATCCTGGGTCTGTGGTTGTGTGTGTGTGTGGGGGGGGGGAAGTACCATCAGTCAGGATGGAGAATCCAGAAGGAAAGGGACATGGTATGGGAACGAAGAGATGGGGAAAAGCTGGTAAAATTAACCACATGTTTGTTGTTACCCCCGAGACGATGGTCAGAAGGGATTATAAATGAGTCCACAATGTGGGGTTAGATGCAGTGACGTTGGAGGTGTAGACTTCAGAGTCTTGAGAGTAACTATGAAGTTAGGAGAATGGCTGAGATCTGGAAAGCTCGCCAAGTTCTCTCCGTAGGTAATAACTATTGCTTCTTTGGTTTTCACTTGCATTTATCTATCAACCTATCATCTATCTATCATCTATTTATCTATTTATCTATCTATCTATCTATCATCTATCATCTATCTATCTATCATCTATCTATCTATCTATCTATCTATCTATCTATCTATCTATCTATCTATCTATCTATCTATCTATCTATCTATCGTACTGAGTTTGAACTCAGGCCCTTGAACATGCTGCTCTACCTCTCAGCCATGCGTCCAGCGCCTGCCTGGCTTCACTCAGAGGAATGGAATGTGACAAGGACTCAGATAAGACCCTAGACCCCTGGGTTCCCACTCATCCCACACCTTAGACCAGCGTCCGAGGAACGGCCTGCCATTCCACACCCTCTGCAATAGGTGGCGCTAGCGCGGGGCAGGGAGCGGACGGCAGCACATGCCGGGCCGGGGGCGATGGGCTACGGAGCGACGCTCTAGCCGGAGCCGGGCAGTCGATGGCCGGGCCAGGCCGGGTCTTCCCTGGGGACTGGGCTCAGGCTCAGAACCTCTGGCCCCCGGAGGCGCATGCGCACTCGCTTCCCCCTCCCCCGCCATGGAGTCCTGTAGCCCAGGTCTTACCTGAATCAGGTAAGAGGTGGGCGGGGGGAAGGAGTGAGCCCACCCGCAGAGTGGGACCGGCCCCGCCGGGGGTGCGAGGAGCCCGCCAGCCCTGGGGACCCAGCTCGAGTGACAGGTGTCCCGGGAGCGAGGGTGCGCGGGCTCCCGCGGTGCCACGTGGGCCGGGGCCTCGCGTCGTCGTCTGCAGCTCCCTCCCTCCTGCCCGGGTCCCCGGGGCGGCCTGGGGGCGGCCGGGCGGCCAGGGACGAGGGGTGGATGCGGAGCTGCGGGGGAGCCGCCGGCCCGGGGCCCCCGGGGCAGGGGACAGAGGGGCGGTGGGGCCGGGGGAGGCCTGCAGAGCCTGCGAGACAGCTGGGGAAGGTGTGAGGAAACACGAAGCACCTGCTCCCAGGAGGAGCTAGCGGAGATTGCCCGGCTGCTTCGCGGGAGGACGCGGGGAGCCGCCCGGCAGCTAGCGCAGCGAGGGTGGAGAGCTGGAAAATGCAGGCTCGCTACAATCCCTCGGTTGAAGGCTTTGTCTGTGGGAGTGAGGGGCTAAGATGGCCTCTAGCTGCGGAAAAGCAGGCCAGGAATCAGTGTGGAGTGACTTACGGGTGTGTAAGGACCCTGTCGGGGTGCCCCGCAGCCCTGCGATGTATAGAAACAAAGACAGCGTCTGCCCTGCCCTCCTTCCATTCATTCTCCAGTTTTACGCTGCCAACATTTTTACCCCCCACTTTAGCGGTAGATTGGATACATTTGGTCTAAAGAGAAGCTGATGTCATTTCGTTGACATTCGACTTGCCTTTAGTCTGAAGCAAGCGCTGTGTTGTAGTGTCCTGGCAGGATGACCTTGGTCACCTTCCAGTACCTGTCCTTCGCTTATAGACCTTCAAGACCATTCATTGAGTTAAATACCGAGACATTGCAGACCTGCCACGGGGTTGTCCAGCCCCTAGTGACCGGGAGCTTGTTACCAGCCACCCATCCCCTGCAGACAGCCTTGACTGTTGGGACATTCTTGATGTTGAATGGGCGTCTGTTTCAGTACGCTTGGCGCTCACTGGAGCCGCACAGAGGAAAAAGTCCAGCGCTGGCTGCTTCCACAAATATTTGAGGGCTGCTAACCCGTTTCCTCCTTCCCCTCTCTCCACAAGGCTGCTTTTCTTCGGTTATTCCAACAGGGAGGCAGTGTGGGCCAGTGGAAAGAACGCCAGATCTGGAGCCACACTACCTGCATTGGGTCCCTTCACTTGCTAACGCGGCGCCCCCAGCCACGGGGCCGCATCTCCCGAGGAGCGGGAACCTGGCATGCTGATTTAATTCGCAATACATCTGAACTGATCTCCAAACACATTGCTGTTTGCCCGTGTCTCATCCTGTGCTCTGTGGAACGGGATGAAGTATTCTCAGTGATGTCTGGTTAGCAGCTAGGGTAGGCTTAGTTTATTCGGAGTACCTCGCCATAGCTTACATACCACTCTAGCTTTTTTTGGAGCCCCTGAATCTTTTTGTCAAAACCCTTGTGTCTTTAATAAAGACTGAGTTTGTCCCATCCTGCACTTTTTTTTTTTTACTTCATTCGCTGCTGCAAGTGGCAGTCTGTTCTGTTGTTGCATTGTCATAGGATAGAGCTCAAAATGGGGTTAGAAAAAATACACGAGTGAGCAGGTCTCATGCCGCACTGTTGTGCCTCCGCAAGGCGGTTAATGCGGACGATTCTACGCTATTTTTTAAAACAAATCTGAGGGGTTCTTCTGATGTGAGCTCCAGTTAGAACTGGAATGTGGTAGGAATGTCTGGTAAGCTGCTGCGGCTGGCTGCAGGAATTCTGCACGAGGAGTCATGTTTGGAGAGAGCGGTGCGGGAGCCGCCGCAGGCTGACCGCATTCCGTACTCGCAGCGCGTGCTCTCTCCGGGTTTCTAGGGTTCAGACCTTGCCTAGATGGAGTTCCCCTCTGAAAATGAGTCAGGCATGGTTATTAGATTCCCTAACTGTTGGGTCCTGTGCATTACGGCTGGCATCGTCTCCCTGGACTTTCCAAGGCATTGATTTCCCTTGCCTTGCGCTGAGCTGATGGCATTGGAGCTCCCGGCCCAAGGGACCTTTGCCTTTGTGCCCAGGTGCTGTCCCCCTCATCCCTCTTCTGGGTTCCAAGCCCTTGCTACCTCCATCCCTCCTCTCCACACCAGGATTTCTCCTGAGCTCCGGGACTTGGAATGCCTTTTGTGTTCCAGAGCTTTCCCTGCCCCTCCCCCCAGGGGCTTTAGCTGCTCCCCCAGGCTGCCCTGTTGTTCCTGGTGGGGAGACTCCTTCCGCGGCTTTCAGAATAGGACCCTTTGTGGGGCAGTCAGTCCATTAATTAGGAAATTGCCTTCATCCTGGATGCTCTGGTGGAGTTGTTTGCAGGGCTCTGAGGAGGTTCCATTGACGAGGAATATGAAAAATATCTCATGCAGAGACTCTTGCCATTGTTGTCAGGTGTTAAAATCAGGGTGCCTTTCTAGAAAGAACCGGTTTAGATTTTAGTAAGTGATGTCTTTAAAAGGTGGTGGTAGTGAGTTTATATAGGAAACCCACTATTTGTAAAGGGACTCATTTAAATTTTGTTAAGTAACTAATTATGGTCTTATAGGATTTAAATCCATCTGTAGCTTCTCTTTTTCTTTAGGACAGATTCCACATTGTTCCGAAGATGTACTTTCTAGCCAATTTTTTTATTTTTTATTTTTGTTTTTTGCCTGTTGGTGCAGAGCCCCAAAGGAATCACTGGTTTCCGCAAAGGTCGCGCTGCCCTGAGCCTCGGGTGCTTTGCGGAAAGCCGTCCCCTCTGGATGGAACGTTCTTTGTGTCTCTGGTAAATGTCTATTCATCACTTGAGACAACCCTCCCTCCCTCCCCTTAATTACTTCCTCCCCTGTGCGCCCTCAAATTCTTGTACTTATTCATGGGCATTTGTTAGACGCCTGCTTTGTGACCTGCACCGGCGGGCTCCAGGGATACAAAAGGTGGATAATACTTGTGCTCGGCCTGTGAGCCTTACGCTAGGGACGAGGAGGTTGACCTATGTCACAAAATGTTGCACAGAAATTTAAAAATAAATGAAAATTTATAAAGCAGTCAGTTCTGTTTCCCCCTCCAAATGGCCAGTGTGGTTCTGTAGGGCAGAGCCCCGGGCTAAGTGTGACACAAATGCTTCACTGTCCTTTTACATGACCCCCGTGGAACTGTACCCCAGTCCACGACACACGTCCTGACACTTAGTGGTGGCAGCTGGTGCATGGATAGAAGCGCAGCGGCCTGGGGCCCCGGCGGCCATCCTGCGGCCCATCCTGCCCGCCCGCTCTGCAGGGAAGGCTTCGGAGCCGGGGCGAAGCCAGGAAGAGAGGCCTGCAGCGCCCCCGCCGGGCCGCCGCGCCTCGTCTTCAGCCTGCCAGGTCCCTGCCATTCCAGTTTGCAGCCCCAGACTGCACGCAGACATTGCCATGCATTCCCTGCACTTTCCAAAGGCACAATGGGCTCCTTTTAGCGGACCACAGACCAGAGAATGCCTGCTCGTTCCTGCACCTCCAGGCACGTAGCTGGGGGCTTCCCCCCATGCAGCCGCGGCTGCAGCCGCCTCTCGCATGCCGACCACGTTGCGCTGCTGCGGAGGAAGGCAGATTTGCTGGAACTTTGGCGGGCTTGGTGCTGCAGCGACCCTTCCCATGAATGTGCTCACTGCCCCATGGAGGGTCCCCTACAACTTGTCCCTACGCCAGCCATGGTGTACCTTTCTCCATCATTACCCGCACTTGAGGACTCGGGGCCGATAGCCCGATCTTTGGGATGTGGGCACTCACAGGATTCAGCACCCACGCTCGTGCCGTGGACGGGAATGCGTGCCACACAAGCACCCAGCCCTGTTGTCACTTGGGTACCCCCCAGTCCATCCCCCCCGCCTGGGAAGCTGAGTGGTTAAGGGGCGTATTGGGGTCCTTGAGCTTTGCCAATTTTGAACGAGGGGCTTTCTCAGCCGACTCTAGAGCTCGGGGTTGTGGATCTGGAAAGAGTGGGGTGCTGGGGGGTCAGTACCCCAGAAAGTGACCATGATAGAGAGGCACCCCTTTGCTGCGGCGTGGCGGGCTGCGGGGAGGGAGGGGCTCTGCGGCGGAGGAGCGGGGGCGGGAGGGGCGCTGCGGCACGGTGGGCGGGCCGGGGGCGGGGCGCGGGTGGGCTCTAAAAGTCGGTGCCCACTCGCTCAGCTCTGCTGCGGCCACCAGCGCATCCCGGCGCATCCCCGAGGCAGCTGCGGCCGAGGCGCCTCCTCTGCGGCAGCCGCGCCTCGCCTCGCCTCGCCTCGCCTGGCAGCGGGCAGCAGGCAGCGGGCGCAGTGCCGCAGCGCACGCCCAAGTGGCCGCTCCGCTCGCCGCCGCTGCGGGCCGCCTCGCGCGGACCGTGCGCTGCGCCGCTGCCGCCACCGACCCTGTCTGGCTGCGGGCGCCGTGTTGCGCCCCGTGCTCCGCAACCCTGCGGCGGGCGGTATGGGATAACGCGGCCATGGTACGCCGAGATCGCCTCCGCAGGTGGGTGTGCGCCAGCCGTGCCAGCCGAGAGGGGGTGTGGCGGCGGCCGCCGTGCAGGGACGCGGGACACGGGGCGCTGGGGACGCGGGGCACAGCCGGAGCCCTGCGCGGCAAAACCTTCCGGCGGAGCCGGCTGCTGTGCGGCCGCTCGCCCGGGGGTTAGAGCAGCCTGGTGGGTGGGGCGCAGTGTTTGGAGACCCCAACCTTCCCTTTCCCGGGGTCGTCGCCATCGCCGTGGCGTGCTTTAGGGTTTTTCTGAAGTCCTGCCACTTGGGATGGCAGGTTCCTGGCATGGCGGTGGCGAGGCTTTACCGCAGAGGTGTGTGTGCCTGCGAGTTGCCGCGCGCGCTCCGGCCTGGGGAGCGCGGACTGTCACGCTCACGGACGTGCTGGCTTTGTCTTAGCGGCTCCGCGGATGCCGGCAGGTGGGCGGGCAGGCTGGTGGCTTTAAGTAAGTGTCGTTTTAACATCATTTAAAGCAAGAAGAAATCAAAGCGTATAAAGTTCGTTACGGGAGCGTGCTGAATTTATATTGTAGAATCATGATGGCATCAAATAATGGGGGTTTGATGAAAAAAATCTTTGTTTAATCCATTTTGCTTAGTGACTGCTTGATTACTCCAGTACTAAAAATTCTCAAATGTCATTGAGGCTTTTCACCAAGGTAATTAAGACCAAGCATGGCTCCCTGAGAGGTTGCCTTTTATTTTACTTGAGGAGGGTGTGGTTGGAGGGGGTCTAGGATGCCCTGTGTGCTGCCTGCCTGGGAGCACCTTCCTGACACTCTGCTGAGTCATTGCAGATTCAGCCCCTGGCATCGTGAACGGATGCCATGAGAGGCGACGGAAACGTGTGTGAACTGAGGTATAAGACAGCCGTGAGGAAACAACTGAAGCCTAATGCCTTTGTCGCTTACCTTTCAAGGGGCATTGGGATGTATGTAGCTTTATGCTTCAGCGCAGACTCGGATACCACCATCAATGTCCTGGCACTTTTCCAGTCTTTTCTAGTATCGCCTTGAAAGGTAGAAGCAAGTCCTTGTGACTGTTTAATAGACAGGTACTTTGGAGGAAAAAAGATTGCTCGAATGCACACAAGGGAGCTGAGATGCTCTAAGGGGTGTTATTTTACCCAGTGTGGCTATTGTTTAATAAAGGGGGGGGTATTTTGTGAGTTGGATTAGTTTGCAGTCAGCGCTGTGACCAGATTACAGGTAATATGCTGGTGGAGGATGTGTGCAGACAGCAAGCTGTTGCCAACAAGGCTTTAGCAATTCATTTTATTTGTAGCTGTTCTTGACAGGTCTGATTTTCGTTTTGGAGGGCATCATTTCCATTGTTTTGAGAAAGCTTCTGCAGAGAATCCTTTCCCAGGTGCCCATGATGAGTCACTTGTCCTCAGTGTGGAGAAACTGACCGGGACCTTTGAAGTTCTGGCCCTGGCAAGGCTGGGGAGACCTCTCTGTGCTCTCCTTCCAAAGACAAACCAAGGCTCAAGTGTTGCGCTATGAACTCTGCCTGATTTGGGGTAGGGTGGGGAGGGTTTTTTTTTTATTAAATAAGGGGGAACTCAAGAGTCTGCTCAGAAGGCAGAAATACAATCTGCTGTTCAGACTTGTCAGGAGATTAGACCTTCAGGGTCATGGCAAAGCTGCTTACTGGAATATACAGAGCTGAGGCTAGCTACCTTGCTTCCACAGACTCTGCCCTGAGCGGTTTCCCTAACCCAGACCCAGATAGTAGTGCAAATGGTGTTTCACGTGGCCAGAGGGTTGTTACATATTAAAATCCAGGAGCAGCTTTCTACTTAGACATGTAACAGGTGGCATATATATCTTAAGCATACATATAAACATTCTACTGGTGAGGTTTTAGGGAAAATATGAAGGAAATGATTTTTACTCCAGGGAACCTTTGATACTAGCCAGTGAAGCCGCTTCAACAGGTTTCATCGGGATTAGCACACAAGGTGGGCTGAGGGTTAAAGAGAGCGAATGAGCAGGTCTGTGGAGGCGCTATCATTCTCGGTCTTTGTGCCATGGTCCCTGTGGGGTGGGTGAGGGTGCTGTAGACATTGCACAGCATCAAAGCATCCTGCCCCATGTGCCATTCTGGTTTTTGGAAGGATGCGCTGTTACCATGGCTGCTTTCCCCACAGGATGAGGGAGTGGTGGGTCCAGGTGGGGCTCCTGGCTGTGCCCTTGCTGGCCGCGTACCTGCACATCCCACCTCCTCAACTCTCCCCTGCTCTGCACTCCTGGAAGACTTCGGGCAAGTTCTTCACCTACAAGGGGCTGCGCATCTTCTACCAAGGTGAGAAATGCTCTGTTGGAAAGTCGGGTAGGCATGGGTCACGTAGGTCCAAGCTGAGGTATTTTGTGTCCTTTGGTGTCTGTTGGCCTACGTGATGGAGAGGAGTAGCCTCTTTCTCTCTTCATTCATTTTAGAGCAAGGGACTCTTCAGCTTGGAGGGTGGGGGTCGAGCTGAGATTCTAGGCTCTGTACATCTGACTTAATAAAAGTTTTTTTTTTCCAGTCTAATTTGTATTCAGACACTAGTTTTCTCCTTTGAGCGCCCCTAGTGCCAGGAAACCTGCACGATATTCCCAGGCGTATTTACCTTTGTTTCTTTCCCCCACCCATCCCCAATTTCGTTTCATTGAATTACTTCCTATAATCTACTGTGTTTCTAAATGTGATTTAAGTCCTATGCTATTGCAAATTTAATTTACTAATAATATTATGACTGCCACTTATCAAGTAATTACCACATGCCAGGCATTGGTATATTTTCAACCTTGTTTCATTTAATCTTTACGACAGTTTTTAGAGATAGGTACCATTAATCTCATTTTATAGGTGAAGAAACAGATTGGAAAAGATTTCTTTTGGGCGGGGATCAAGAGCAATAACGAAAAATGTTTGTCATAAACCGTTTTTCATTATTGCTCCTGACCTCCTCTCATTTGCTTTGTTCACTTAAGTAAGTATGTGATTTTATGTTAGCTGTTTGGTTTCTTTCCAGATTTTCACTTAGTGCTACACAAATTGTGTAGATTCTTAAAAATCACACTATTAGACCAAAGTATTTAAAATTTTTAATTGCTTCTAATTAAATTTTTTTTTGAAAACCTTATTGTGTTTTCATGCCACTGGCCATATGTATTAGTTTTAATCTAGTACTGCTGGCAAGACATTGTACTGGTTGGCTAATTTAAGAGATGTTTAACAATTTCATACTGTCGTACGCATTAAAAATGTTCTTGTTTCTAGTCAGCCATTTTTGCAAGTGGTAGAATTTTGTAATAGTTGGATCTCCTGCTAGAATGACTGGATCAATGGTAGAAAACTAGGTGCTCACTGGGAAGAGGTCCTGTATCTTAGAGAATTATTAGAAATGAGTGATAAGGCATAAAGAATTTTTAATTTGTATGTTGTGATTGTGTATTTTTAATTGAAAATTTATTTTTCATTTGAAGTGATTTTCATTTAAAAAAATATAAAAAGAAATGGGGATATGTCTTTTTAAAAAAATCTAAGCAATAGTAAGCAAGCTGTTTCTAATACTATCATAATAAAGTGTGCTATTTACAATTCTTAAATACAGATTCAAAGGAGAAAGTTCCCTTTCTCACCTAATGTAATGTAAGCTTGCATTTTAAAAGCAATGTATCATTTTAATGTCATTAACTCGGTTTTTCCCTTTTACCAAGACTTTAATCTCTAATGTCTTTAAGGTCACACACAGGAAGTGTGCCTAATTTTGCCCTCTCCTTCTTCCAGACTCTGTGGGTGTGGTTGGAAGTCCTGAGATCGTGGTGCTTTTGCATGGCTTTCCAACATCCAGCTACGACTGGTACAAGGTAATGAAATTAGATTTCTAGGTCCTACTATGTCTTAAAAAGGAAAACAAACAACTCCCCCCTCTCTCTTTTTCTCTCTCCCCTTGCAACTAAATAAAAATATTTTTAAAAAATCCAAACTCAAAGATTTGTCAGCCTTAGAAGACTCTTGCAAATATGAGCTGCTTAAATAGCATTAAAAGTAGAACTGCTTCTCATTTACTGTAAGGGAGGTAAAAAAACTCTTTGGCAGTGTGGAAAGGCTCATTGCCAAGTTAAAAGCTGGAATTAAACTCTCACTATATTAAATGCTAGGAATCAAACACTTTCCAAGAGGGTCCTCATAGGGCTGTGGTGGTTTGGTGAGGTTTGACTTTGTCCAGGCTGTCTTTTAAGCAAGGCTGGGGAGACTCCTGTGTGGCCATGGCCAGCGGGGTTGGGGGTGTAGCAGCAGACTCCACATCACCCTTTCTTTTTTACAGATCTGGGAAGGTCTGACCCTGAGGTTTCATCGAGTGATTGCCCTTGACTTCTTAGGTTTTGGCTTCAGTGACAAACCGGTAAGCAGTAGCAATGTGGTACCGATGATATGGTAGGGACTGAGGAGAGATGTGCACTGGTGACCTCATGCTAACACCCTGGCTTTTCTTTCTTAAGAGACCACACCACTACTCCATATTTGAGCAGGCCAGCATCGTGGAGGCACTGCTGCGGCACCTGGGGCTCCAGAACCGCAGGATCAACCTGTTGTCTCATGATTATGGAGACATCGTTGCGCAGGAGCTGTTGTACAGGTCAGTGATGCCAGAACCCTGTACTATTCCAGGTGGCAGCGTTCTTGAAGTCCTGTCCCCAGGGCTCATCCCAAGTGTTTCTTCCTCTCCTGCTTTAGGTACAAGCAGAATCGATCTGGCCGGCTTACCATAAAGAGTCTCTGTCTCTCAAATGGAGGTAATTGCCTTTGTGGTAGGTAGAAAGTGGGACTTAGCCTAGAAAAGCCACAGTTAGGTCACAAGACATCTAAATGGTTTTCTGATCTTGCAAGCACACAAAATTCAAGAGGGAATCTTTTACCTTTTTTATGCTGTGGACAGCTTTGATGGTCTCATGGCACTTACGGAATAAATCTTTTCAAACACAGACAACAAGCAGGATTAAAGACAGTGATTCTGTTGGCAGGATCAATGCAGAGCTGCACTAGCAGTACGTGCTTCCTTTGCAGTGCACTAGGTAGCTGGGCTGTGTTGCTCTGCCCTCCCTGCAAACAACTGCAATAGCTTTGGAAAGCAGACTTGGAGATACGGTGATGGGGTTCTGATACAGCTGCAGGCTTTACCAGTTACTATTAGATTCTTAAGCTCTAAATTGATGGCAGTGCCAAATGTTGGTTGGAAATTAACAAATCTCTGATCATTTGGAGATGTCTATTTCTTTGTGTGCCATCAAGGAGCTTGTAAACCCATCAACATCCAACTTGAATGCCATGAGGGCAGATGGGGAGAAGAGTCACCTGTCCTTTTATCAGCAATGGAAAACTAGTTTTTTTTTAAATAAATAAAAGTGTGTGCATGTGTGTGTTTCAAAAACCCATTCATTCATACCACTGTGTATTCTAAGCAATAGGAAGTGGTAAGGGATGCATGGGCCTAGCCATCAGCACTATGGATAAGCATATAAATTATTATCTCCTTACCCTGTTTTTGTACCTTTATCACTGTGCCAGTAACTTGACCATTAACCACAGAATTACTTAGAAAAGTAATTAGATGACAGTATAGTCAGACTTCAGTTAAAGAGGGGGGAGTACATATTCATGTAGTTCTTTGTTGACTGGAAATTGTTATAACTGTTTTTATTTGCAATTCTATTTTGGCAGTAAAAGCCCCAAAGGTAACAGTGAATAGGGAGGATAGTTTCCAGTAATGGGCTTGCTTTCACTTAAAAGTTGTTGAAAATGACTAAGAGAAGTTTCTCCTTCTCTAGGTATCTTTCCTGAGACCCACCGTCCTCTTCTTCTCCAGAAGGTTGGCAGTGTCATCCAATTGCACCCTCAGTTCTAAAATCTGTGCTGACATAAATAAAGCTAGGGCCTTTTAAGGGCCATACTGTTAGTTAAAATATTCTTCCTATGAATTCCTATTAAGTGAATTTCCCCCTTCTTTGCCAAACAAAGCAGGCCCCTACATAAAAACAAAAGTTGTTTGCGAGAATGAGAGATTGACATTTGGAGAAACAAACTAGGTAAAAAAAACTGCCATCAGCACGATGTGCAATTCTGGTAAAACTGACTGCATCAGTTAAAAATCATTAGGGATTTATGGCTGGGCATGGTGGTGGGGGCCTGTAGATCCAGTTACTTTCGGAGGCTGAATAAGGCCAGATGATGTAAGCCCCAAAGTTGGGGGTGGCCTGGGTGACATAGGTAAACCCCATTTCTTAAAAAAAGCACCAGGAATTTAGTGTAGCATAAAAATTTAATATTAAAGGGAATTAAATAAGTTTGTCTTCCGTGAGAGAATATAGGTAGGCAAAACAACTATACCAAAAAAGCCATGTGATATGCTTTTTGGGAGATTTGGCTAATTCCTAAATTCACACTGTAACATTGTTCGTCCTGCTGAGTTGTCATCTTTCTCTGGATTCTTCATTTTGACTTTAGATAATTTATCTACAGCTACTCAAAGATGGAGGTGTGCTGTCACCCATCCTCACACGGCTGATGAACTTCTTTGTATTCTCTCGGGGGTAAGTCATTATCAAAGACTTGACCATGGCCAGAGAATAATGTAGTGAAAATTCATTGCTATTCTTTGAGATCATCAAGCAAAGGTGTTGGCCTCTTGTCAGGGAACTAGAAAGAATTCATAAATCAGGAAAGGGGCAGACGTGTGACCTTCTCGGCTTAACATTCTGAATTCGCCCCACACTCATCTTCCTGAATTTTTTGCTCTTTTCAGCCTCACTCCAGTCTTTGGACCATACACTCGACCTTCTGAGAGCGAGCTGTGGGATATGTGGGCTGGGATCCGCAACAATGATGGGAACCTGGTCATTGACAGGTAAGAGACAAGCCTCTGCTTTGCTCCCTTGTGGGTCTCTTCTAGAGAGTGGGGCAGGACAGAGGACTGCTTGTTTGGCTCCTGGCTGGCTTGTTTCCTGTCACAAGCAGGCTGGTTAGGAACTGTGAGGCAAACCTAAAATAGTCATGGTCTGTGCTTTCCAAGAAAGAAATTAAGCATAGGGTGAGCCTTGTTCCTAAGTCATTAGGCACAAAAAATGTGGATAAATATCTGCAAATTCTAATGTTTATTTGGTTTGTAACTGACTAATTGGCTGGCAAAGCCTTCTTTAGACTTTTCTGTTAATAGTAAATGTCTCAAAATGTTTTGATCATAGTTCGAAGAGGCACCTAGTGCCCCTCTCAAAATATAAGGCTCCTCCCTTTGCTTATTTTTTTAGTCAGCAACAGAGATGAGATAGATGCAAGACTTCTCTGTCTCCTTGTCTTATACCAAGAATTCCTATGCCTTGGTTCAAGTGAAACTGTAGCTGTTCTCACTAAAGTTTCTAGACATGGTGATATATGCATAGTGATATGCAGCCTGAGAGGATGCCCTGTCTTTTTGCTAGAGGGGTCAGTGTAACCTCCATTGTTGTAACTGGTGGCTTTGAGGGGAGAAGCATTCCTCCCTTCCACCCCAACCCTTTGAGAACCCTAAATATTGCTTTATTATATAAAAAAAACCCTGAAAAACAAACATATTTTCTTGTCCAAGTAGGAAATACTCTTTCTAGGTGCTATTTGAGGTTCACATTAAGTAGTTTCCTGGAGTTGCCAAATCCTGCTTAATAAAACCACAGAACCATTAATGCTTATACTGCACATCACTGCTGTATCCACATGGTGGTTAACACCAAGGGATAAAGCAGGCCATTTCCAAGACTTGAGGCTGCTTCTAGACTAAGAAATGTTCCTGCAGCTCTGCTGGGCTCATCAAAACTTTTTATTCCGCTGTGGCTGACTTGCTATCCTACAGTCTCTTACAGTATATCAACCAGAGGAAGAAGTTCAGAAGACGCTGGGTGGGAGCACTCGCCTCTGTAACCATTCCCAGTAAGTATTTGTGTGTATTCTTGTGGTACTTCTTGACAGGAAGACTTAGGGGATAGTAGGGATAAAAGAATTGCAGCTTCCAACACCTTCATGTAGGGTTGTTAGGGAAATAAAAATATTAGACACCCAACTAAGCCTGAATTTTACTTAAAAAACAACTACTTTTAAAGTAGAAGTATGCGCTGTGTAATGTTTAGGACATATTTATTGCTTTTCTTCCCCTCCAATAACACCAAAATTAATGTTTTTATTACCTGAAATTAAAATTTAATGGACATCCTTTATTTCACTGGCAACCAACATCTAGAATACCAGTGGCATGTGTAGAGTTAGGTTGTACAAAACACTAAGGCAACTACTACAAATGGAGTTGGTACCTCAGCTTCGTGGGTGTGCGTGATTAATGACCACCATGTAAACATGCTGAGGTGAGTAGCCAGGAGGCCATGGGTGCTGGTGCTCACTGGACTCTTCATTTGACTCATTTACAAAGGAAATCAGCACATGCCCCACACATTCTAGTTAGTGCTCAAGAAACTATTGATGGACTTCAATGCCAGGGGGTCAGTTATAATGGAAGAGACTTGAAGAACAACCATCTGTGTTGCTAGAGAGAAACCTTGAAAATAGTGTTTTTTTTTTTTTTTTTTTTTTTTGCCTCGGGGTTCAGAATAACCAGAGCAGGACCTGAACGTCTGTATGTAAGAGAAAATGTGCCACATGAATAGACTGGCTTATTCCTAGTGCTTTATATAACCTGCCTAATAGAAGAAGCTAGATTTTCTATTGTAAACTTGTTTTTTAAATGGAGGGGAGTTAATTTTATGGTTTGCAAGAGGAGAATAGATATGAACTGTTAGAATTCATTCTTCTCTTTCCTAGTTCATTTCATCTATGGGCCACTAGATCCTGTAAATCCCTATCCAGAGTTTTTGGAGCTGTACAGGTGAGCCCTCCATAGGTCTTTGTTTTGCTAGTATTTCATCCTGACAGGGGTAACAGAATTACCTTAGAGGGTTGTTTTAGCACTGCTATTGTTGCTGACCTGACTGGAAACATAATAAGGTGAGTTAGTACTCTCCTGTAAGTGGAAAGATCAAGAGATCCATTTGGTTATACATTCTCTGAATCTATCTAGGTTCTATTCCTAGGTAGAGAGGTAAGATAAAATCATGTGAACCAAAGAAAGTTGGAAATATGTAAAGAAATGTTTTAGCTTGACTATGACCATAAAGCCAGTTCACTGACCTAAACTGAGCAGACTATAAGGAGCTCCCTGTAGAAAAGTGCTTTCTCACTGGTTGTTATTCTCTCCGGTTACTTACTAAGAAGGTGTTGGAATATGACATCTTGACTCTGTTACATAAAACTGTTCCAAACCTTCATGTGCCCTAGTGGACACAACACAGTAGTAGGCAGTTTACTTATAGGAAGGTTCTCGGTTATCTTTGCTTGGGCCATGAGTTGCTGAGTGACCAATTTGTTTGATGCTTCCTGCTTCTTTAAGGAGTTGAAAGTCATCTTATTTTGACAATTGCTGCAGAAGTGTTACATTTTCAAGATGTTGTCTGTTGGATTATGAACCACTAAAAATTAGTTTGTATAAGTGGAACTAGGAAGTGTATTTCCTAAGAGACAATTCCCAGGTACATGAATAAGCTCTTTGTTGGTTCCTTCCAGTGTGGTATGTCCACAGGGCTTCCCACTGGCTTACATCCCCTTCTCCAGCCTCAAGTTCACCTACGTGCTGTTCTCTTCCACTAGGAAAACGCTGCCGCGGTCCACAGTGTCGATTCTGGATGACCACATTAGCCACTACCCACAGCTAGAGGATCCCATGGGCTTCTTGAATGCATATATGGGCTTCATCAACTCCTTCTGAGCTGGGAAGAGTAGCTTCCCTGGATTACCTCCCCTGCTCCTGTATTTGTGTGTATTCCACTTAGGAAAAAAATGCCCCAAAGTGGTCCTGGCAACCAAACACTGTTTTTTATAAAAGCCTACTTGATTCACATTGGTGAACAGAATATAGAAAAAGGGTGGCAGAAGTTCTAACTAAGGGTGACATAATCCACCTCTCATTCCTGCGACATCTGATCAAGTACATGGACTTGTCTTTGTCTTATTAGGAAATTCTGATGAGCAATTCTTCTCACTTAAGCAGAATAACAGACAGTAGGCATTCTTTTGCATAAAAGACTTCAAAACAAACTTTTGTTGACTTTTTTGAAATATTTAGAAATATTAATATTTGGCCTAATCCTAATTGGAGTCCTAAAGTCAACAATGAGGAGAGGGGCATACCTCTCTCCTTCTGTGCTGTAAGGCACATGCCTTTTTAAAGTTCCCTGAATAGCACAGCTGGGGGGGGGGCTATCTCCCACCTTTGCCTTTAGTTTCTTCAGCTGCATCTAATTATAGGCATTATGTTAACAAAGATATTGGTTTATGGGGCTGAGGATGTAGCCCAGTGGCAGAGAACTTGCCTAGCATGCTCAAGGCCCTGGGTTTGATTTGTCAGCACCATAACTCCCCCCCCTTAAAAAGATTGGCTTAAAACAGTGTTCTAAGTATGCTTTAAGAGTATGCTTTCCCTCCACATGTATATATCTTCCGTAAGGATACTAAAATAGCTGACTCTTGCCAGAGTAGTGATCCTTATTAAAATGTAATTTCTGAATGAAGTTAATCTAACTATTTACAGAATTTCTTAAAACTGTAGAACATTAAGGACCAACTGTATCTGTGCCAGAGATTTACTGTTATTAGCTGTCAACCCCAGCCTAACAGCAAATAACAGCCTGACTCCTCAGACCTCAGTGCTTAGACACATGTTCCTCTTGAGCTGAAGTGGAGAGGGAGGGGACCATGGTGAGAGCTCGAGTCACTATGATGAATGTGCACAGAGTCCTCTAATGATACTGCTCAGCAGCTCCTGTAGCGTACAGACAGGGAAGCTCCCAGACACTTTCAGAACAAATTCTCAAAGGCCTATGAGCAATGGTGCTGAATACTTTTTCAAGCCACAGTTTCACTGACTTCACCAAACAGGACTATTAAGTGATTATTTTAAATTCATTTTTAAAATTAGCAACTTCAAGTATAAAAACTTTGAAACTGGAATAAGTGTTTATTTTCTATTAATAAAAATGCATTATGACAAAAATGGATTCTGGCTTCCCCTCTCCCACCACCCTTCTGGGATAAATTTTCCAACATTGCCAAGTTTTCACACATTAAATAAAAGAATATGAAGTTAAGCAGCTGGAGTATAGGATAGCATCTTATTTTTCAAGACCACTCAAAGCTATACTGTCATACAAAAGCTAACCAAGTGAGAAAATGAGAAAGAAAAATAAAACCAACCACAACCCATGCACAAAGACAGACATTTGCTTGATCTGCTGGCTCAGGGCCAAACATTGGATTTACTTCTCCAAAATCATTTATCTTTAAATATGATTCTGGAAAATTCATGCCACTAGCCTAAACACCACCGACAAGGAAGGGCATATCCACTTCATCTTTCTCAGGAAGTAAGAACTTATCCAACAGAAGCTAAGATAACATCTACAGGTGTTCTCTCTTTGCTTCTGACAGTCACCTGCATGGTCACTCCATCTGCTAAGGCCAGCCTGGACCTTACCAGTAAGTCATAGCCACCTCTGTATATACCTGAGAGAAAAAAGTGAGAAAAGTATATTAAGAACTCTAAACTCTGAATAATGAAATTTATTATGTTCTGCTTGTATCTCCTTTCTATTACTTAGTTTAGATTTTCTAGAAATTTATGGTAAATGAATCCTATGAGGAAATTCTAATTTTTTAATAACACGAGAACCAGGTCCATAGAAGGTATTCAATAACACTGATTAAGAGTGCTGGAAAGTGCTGGTAGGGTGAGGTGTTAGTATTTTAGATCAGATGTACCTCTTAGAAACAACCTAAGGATGACCTGCAAAATGAATAACTGATTGTGACTGGAACAATTAGTAGGGAAGGGGTTGTCCATTCACATCCCTTCCTCTTGAATTCTGCTACAAAATATAAGGAATCTGCCTGATGAGAATCTCTTACCTGCCAGGTAGAGTGAATGGGAATTCTTGTTCTCAGGTACTTTATCTGACCTCTCACATGGCTGCATGCCCAGAAATGTGATGATGTTGTTGACAGCCTCTGTTGAGAAGGTTTAGGCAACATTATTAGGAAAGTTAAACATAAGGATCTGCCTCTGCACTAGCATTTTCTAGGAGCTTCAAGTACACAGGGTTGTGGAGGTAGGCTCCTGGCCTTGAACATGATTGGTTCAATTAAATGAAGACAGGGCCTTGGCTTTTTGAATAAATGACTTAATCGCATATTCCTGTTATGTTTTGTGCTAGTGCCAGGCATTCCTTACCTTCAAGGGTCTTGGTAGAGCTGAGAGCAAATGTCTCCTCTTTCTCAAAGGCATCTCCCACTTCTTCCCAGGCAGCAGCAAAGTTAGGCTTTAGGACCTTCTGAATGTGGTCAGACACAGTCACCTCAAGATCTTCTAGCTAGTGGACAACACACGGGATCAGTAAATTAAAGTCCTTTGAGCTTAGAACAAAGATGGAAGGAACTGATCATATCTCATCCTGTGCTACAAGCCCTCAAGAGGCCTGGGAAAAATTTTCTTACCATGATAGGTCAATGAAGCTATGTAGCTTATATAAACTTATGCTGTAGGCTTTAGCATAGGAAAGTAAGAAAAAATCAGTCAAGAATTAAGTTCAGGAATAACATTTATAGCCCCAATCTTCATGGTAGTCATATTGCCACACTTAAACCACTGAGTTCAAGCCATACAGTACCTTCTAAACTTGCATTCTTTGCATTCACTAACAGATTGACTTTTTTTTATTTTTTCCAGGTAGGGGTTCACTTTAGCTGAGGCTGACCTGGAACTTATGTAGCCCCAGGCTAGCCAACCTTACAGTGACCCCGACCACCATGCCTGGCCCATTACTTTTCCTTTCTGTGAAGGCTTTTTAGTCTGGCCTGGCTAAATTCTAACCAAACTAAAAAGTTTGCTGAAGCAAGCAAACAAACAAAACCCCAAACTCACTTTAAATAAAAATTAAAATCTCATGTACTATAATCTCATAAAAATTGTGTAGTATTTTTCATCTCTTAGTTGTCTCTATCTTAAAGGGGAAGGGTGAATGTCTTTTTTAGTTCTTAAGTGGTAAATCTTAATTCTCTTTGGTATAATGCAAGCCCATCATAGGATCAGTCCAGTTCCTCCTCAGTTATCTGTTTGAGAAGAACAGAAACCCCATAAGTTTATGCCAGCTGTTCACAGACAAAAGGCAGGAGTGCCAAGGGAAGACTCACCACATACTCATCATCATACCCATCCTCATCTGGAATGCCAGTGTTAGGGTCACAGTCCCGGACTGTAAACTTCATGGTACAGCTAAAGGTACCTGCAACTGGAGCAGAAAAGCATGCAAATGGAGGAGCAAGCATGGCATTTCCATCCTTCCTCAGGAAGCACCATCTGGCCTCACCCTGTGCTCCACACTTTCCAGTGAGATGGCTGCACCTTCATGCCCTGTCTGTCTCCAGGGCAGCAGTACTTAAGACAGCCTGCAGGGGTGGAAAGGAGTCTCACTGAGTATGGTATTAGAA
Organism: Zapus hudsonius; assembly: GCA_004024765.1. Classification (NCBI taxonomy): domain Eukaryota; kingdom Metazoa; phylum Chordata; class Mammalia; order Rodentia; family Dipodidae; genus Zapus; species Zapus hudsonius. The sequence goes on from PVHP010012319.1 coordinate 34,167, forward strand.
GGCTATTCTACACTGTGGTCTAGACTAGCACAGAAGAAATGACCTGGGCAAATTGTCTTAGTGTTGCTGTGAAGAAAGTAGCAAAAGGCAGACAGTCTGAGGGTTTTTTTTTTCTTTTTCTTTTTTTTTTTGCCATGCTTGTCAAAAGGGTTGAACTCAAGTACCTGACAAAGCAAAAAATACTGATGGCAAAGATCATATAGATCATTAGATTAACACTGACCAACTGATCACTGAGACACGTCTCCAGATTGTCTTAAAATTATAGACACTGGATCCAGAGATCACCAGAATTAACTGCTTTAAGTCAACTTCCAATCTGCAGGGAGTGGGTGACAAATGAGGTTTTAAGTATTGACAAAGTCAGTATCTTAAAATGGAAAAGCAAGTGGGAAATTATGTTTTAGATGACTATGAAGTAATTATAACTTAAGAATGGAAAATGGGCATGTTTTGGAGAGCAAAATCTTCATGAAAATGGAATTTTCCAAGCTGTTTGCAGAAGGGGATTTGGCCAGCATGGATGAAGAAAATGCACCAATAGTCTAACCAATGATCTGGAAAATACTTAAAGGTAAAAAAAATTACATGTATTAGAAATCAAAGCATTAGAAGTATTTGGGGAAATGGGAAAGGAGAACAGACTCAGATATAAGGAGCATATATATATATATATATATATATATATATATATATATATATATATATATATATATATATGATATTGTGAGTAGTGAGATTTAAATTTGCTAACTTTTAACTTTAAAATCCATCCATCCATCCATCCATCCAACCAACCAACCAACCATCCAACCATTCAACCATTCAACCAACCAACATGCTGACATACATGTAAGTGTATAAGGTAGCATACTGGATACAGATACAAAGGTGACTGAAAATGACCTATATCTTCTAAAGCTAATGTCTAGGAGTTAAGTGTAATGCTATAGAGCCTTTATTATAATTTTAATAGTGTTATGTGAAGTTGCTATTAATAATCCTATGTAATATTAGATTAACAGCCTAACGAAGTTATAAAAACTGAGGGGATTGGCTGTATCTCACAAGATGGCAGAAGCTATGCAATAAGTAGAGGAATGTAATGAACAAAAGGAAAGAGGCTAGAATGTCAACATGAGTAGTTGGGAATAGTATGGTATTGTTAATACACCGGTGATAAGATTTTTTTAAAGAACAAATTGTGAAATATCTAATGTTTAAGATTATTCTATAGTGAGATCCAAGGTAGTCAAGAGACTGAGAGGTTAGATTATAAGCTAAGTAAGATAGTATCGGACTCAAACCACTTGTGGGGATCTGATGAATGCACCTGAATTCAGAGAACAGATGGAGCCAACAAAGTAGTTTGAAATCAGATGATGGCAGTGGGATGACTGCACAGACACACTGTGCCTATCAAGAGAGCAGTATTTTTTTTACAGTATGGGGTTCATCAAAGACTGACTATAGTTTATATAAGGTAAAGTTTTCTTTAGGGACAAGAGGAAAGAACAAAGTTAACACAAACCCCCATAGGCCATCTGAGATATTCTTTTAAAAAAAATGAGAGAAATGCAATTGTTATAGAGACAAAGGTCATGATAAAGTCAGAATGAAGAATCAGGAAATAAAAAAAAGAATCAGGAAATAAATGAGTGTCAGTTTGGTTCAGATTAAGCATTGAGGCTACAGGGCAAATGAGGAATAGTGAGTAAGGAGAGATGAAATGAATGGTAGGTAGCATGGAGCCCAGATGGGGGCAAGCTGGTTGAGTTTTCCATAGAAATGAAGACAGAGGAGGTACTTGAATGTAGTAAGTACATAATACAGAGGAATAGTTTGAAGAGGTAATTAAGACTGGTATTATAATGACCCTGAAACCTCTGTGCAAAGTTTTAATGAAATGTTTTGGTTGATCAGTGAGTTTACAGAGAATCTACAGAGAATTATAGTAATCAGTGTAGCTGGAGAAGATGACTGATACCGGGTGACAGGAGAGGAGGTCAGAGGCCCTTCCAGGGCAAGAGCGCACTGTGCTAAGGATGAGAGCTTCATGAATCAGGCAAGGCAAAAACCCAAGAGAACAAGGAAACTAGACCCACCTTACAGAGGCTTAAGGATGAGGCTTATCTCCTAAGGTCTGGCTGGAAACGAGAGAACTATTAGATTAGTGTGAAAAGCATACAGATTTGGACAAAAGATGGATGCTAGAAGCTAAGAGGAAGGACATGTAATTGGGCTGGGGTGTGAAACGTGCAGGATGGCATGCAGAGTAGAAACATGGGGAAGAAGCTGCCAGATCAACCAGCAGAGAGAAGACTCAAAATAAGGAAGGGATCTCAAGAGGAAGAGATGATAGACAGTTGCTGAAAGGGAATGTCAGTAGAGCAAAAGATTAGAAAGGGTAAAAGGAAGGGATTTGAAGCAGGCTTAGCACACACAGGTCTGGACTGAGAAAAGGGTCAATAGATAGGGTGCAGGAAATTAAGGATAAGACTTGTGGAGCAATGAATGCCAAAGATGACTGATGGATACCTAGCCAGCAGACAGTGCTGAATCCATGAGACTGTATACACATGGCAGAGGGATGTTGAAAGTTAAGGCTTTTCTTTAGGACAAATATAGAAGGGAAAGAAGGAACAATCCAGAAAAACAACATTGAAGTTAACTTCAAATGAAAAAGAGCCAGTCAATAACAAATGACAGACATTAACAGGAAGGATAAGACAGCATTCCTGACCCCAAAGTTAGGAGAGAATAAGAAAGGATAGGTACACAGTGAAAGGAATAAGTAATGAAAGGCCACCAAGCAGAGCAGCTGTGGAAGGAAAATCTCAAATGGAGAGTCTTCTCTGAGCTCAAAGTATACCACATTGGTCACATTTGGGCATAAAAACCATGGCAAATAGGGAGAGGAAGAGGAACTTAAATAAGGAGCTTTGGAGGGAATTGTTAAAGACTTTGTTGATAGGGAACTTCATAAGGAAACTGATTACTATGAGTGCAAATCAAAACCTATTGCTGACAACCTTAGAGCTATTAGGCGTATTAGAGGTATACAGGTAGCATTAGAGGACAGGTAGCATGAGAATAGATTACAGCTACTATATGGGGAATGAGTGAAGATTATGATGAGGCAAGTGCATGGGAAGCAAAGCCTCTGCATCCATGTCTTCTAGAGCGATGATAGTAGAAGGATGACAGATAGTTAAAATCTAGATTACTGCATACTGTACCATTGAAGCTGCTGATAAGCTTTGTGAAGATTGGCTGAAAGTGACATTTCTTAGGGCAATTTATGAAAATATCACAGGAGGAGAAGACACTGGGTGACAGGAGAGGGGGTCAGAGGCCCTTCCAGGGCAAGAGCGCACTGTGCTAAGGATGAGAGCTTCATGAATCAGGCAAGGCAAAAAACCCAAGAGAATAAGGAAACTAGACCCACCTTACAGAGGCTTAAGGATGAGGCTTATCTCCTAAGGCCTGGCTGGAAATGAGAGAACTATTAGATTAGTATGAAAAGAATACAGATTTGGGACAAACAATAGATGAGATGCTAAAGCTAAGTAAGAAGAATGTGGAAAGGGAGAAAATAAGTAGCATTTGGGGAGGGAGAGCAGAGTACAAAGTCTGGATAGGGAAGGGCATTAAAGGGCCAGAATGAGGAATGCTGAGAAAGGGAGTTGAATATACAGGAGAGAAGTGTGCTAAGCTAGACTGCAACCAAAGACAGAATGTGAAGAGAAAGTGGCTAAGTAAGAAATGTGAGGGACTGCCACCTGGGCATCTTTCCTTGAATAGTATTTGAAGTAACATGACCAATGGACTTAAGGGTCAGTGAGTTGAAATAGGATGGATATGAGGTGTGACCAGGAACTTTATCAATGTCTGGACTAAACTCAGAATGTAAATGCATTCAGTACAGTGTGGAGAACATAAAGAGATGAAAAAGATGACTGAATCCACAAGAATAACAAAGATGGTGGGAAAAATAAGCAATTGTGTAGAAACAGGTTTTTAGAGTCAAACAAGAATGGGTAGAAGAGTGCAGAAAAGATGGGGTCATCTGAAGATAAGATGGTATGGTACCATAGCTATACTCAAGATCACAGACTGGGAGCTGCAAGTCAAAGTATTCTATGAAGAGGGGCTGAGAATAGGAGGGGTGGCATGGGCACACAGGATGAACGATGTTGTTTCTCAGAATGGGAAATTGATAAGACTTTAGAATATGGGTCTTCAGACATTGGCTCTTAAAGCTAAAGCTGGTAGATGTAATGGAAGGAGAATAAGGGCTTTAACAGTCAGGAGAGGCTTTGGTGGCAGTTTTAATTAGGAAGATCAGGAAGAGATGGGTTAAGATGAACTCTGATAAAAAGATAGCAGGGGGAATCTCTAAGTAGTTTGAGGAATGGATGGATAACATTGGGAGATGAGTGTCTGAGTAAAAGTTTATGTTTATTTCCATGGAGAAATAGTAGATGAACTTATACTGTATATAATTAAGATATGGGAGGACAGATTAACAAATTCATGTCATGTAAAGTGCTATGTGGAAGTTACTAGTCATGTGAATATTATTGCTATTTGTAAAGGAGGGCCATTAGAGAATCTGGCTAAAGAGTGCTGTTTAAAAAAAGGCTGAGTCCTTTTGCATGGAACAGATGATTTCTAAAAAGAGAATGACAATAAGGCAGCATATCTGTTTAGGGCATGATAGGTAAGAGGAGGAGAGGAATGGAGTGGAATCTCACATTGCAATGATGAGTGTATGTGAGAGTCAGAAGTAAGCATGCTCGTTATGCCTTGGTGGGAACATTTTCATTAAAGAACTTTGTTGAAAGGAAAGTTAAGAACCCCATTTCTTAAAATGTGTTATATCACCATTAACTAAGAATTTGTTAGAAATCGTAGAACTACTAATCATATCCAAAAGATGCCTTAGCAGTTTGTGTTTTTAACATGCTACAGTTTGAGGACTACTGGTTTAGATGAAGGCAGGTTCAGAATAATTCTGATGAAGCAACTTTGTTAGAAACTGTTATGTTAGGGTTCCCTGAAAATTGGAGAAGCAACTGAGATGATTTTTATGATAGAAAAGAAGAGAATGAGGAGATAGAGGCTGAAAAAGGGATAAATCCTGGGAGTGTGGTAAAGTGGCCAATGAGTAAAGATACTGAAGTCATATGACAGAAGGAACTCTCAAAAAGAGTTCATCAATAAAAGTCACAACTGTCAAGACAAGAGAGGAAGGAAAGAGTAAGGTAGAGTGAGGGTAGAGGCAGCCTATGTGGCCTCGAGCTGAAATCTAGTGCAAAGACTGAACCACATGTGAGTGCTGATTATGATAAGTCTATCTGTTCAGAAGAGAGTACTGAGTGGATGAGAATAAAAACTACATGGTGACTGGATGCATGAGGGATGCTGCATTATTAAGGTTGTTTCATAAAGCAAAGCAAGGGAAAAGGAGTAAAGCAGTGAAGTTAAACTTGTTGCCAGATGAGAAGGTATCATTTAATTCTGATTCTGACAGCCTAAGCACCACAGGACAAAGGTCCTGATAGCACAGGAAGAAGCCACGTTCCATGCAATCTAATGGAAAGCTTGTCTAAAAACTATTCGGTTTGAGGGAGACAGTAAACATGAGAGGAAAGAACTTCAAAGAACATGGGTCTATCACTATGAAAGATTAAGGAAAACCTCCAAAGAGAAATTGGGAAAAGTGTTCTTCTATAAGAAGGACATTGAAGATATAATCAGAAATAAACATGTTGGGATTTTCCCAAAGTAAATGAAGTAACAGACTTTTAGGACAAAATCAGCAAAGAAGGAAAGAGCAAAGGATGGAAGTTAAATGAGGAAAGGGAGTGTGTGAATTAGGCAGGGTGTAAAGACATGGAGGAGCACTGATAGGTGTTAGTGATAGAAATGGGAGAGCAGCAGGCTAGTTTGACAGGAGAACACAGTCTTTTAGAATTGGAGTTTTATTAGGAGTGTGGCAGCACCATGCTCCAGGGCTAGGCATGGTGGGGGTTGAAGTCAGAGAGACAAAGTCAAGAAATCCAAAGAACAGAGGAAGCGTCTTGTCTTCTATAAGTTTTCAGGGGAGAGGTAAAGTTTCTACTCCATGTGACTCAGCCTACATGCTAAGAGCCATGGAGGCACTAGATAACACCCAGGGTCATAACTTAGGTTATCCTTCCAGGAGGCTGGATATTGCTTTCCTACCTGGCCCTGGTCTCTGGGCAGCAAGGCCTCTTAAAATGATCACTTGTTCATGTGTTCTAGCAGGCACTAAACAAGGAACTCAATGGGAACATTAAGAAATTAGGAATTTGTTGGAGTTGTATATTAGCAAGGAGAGTGAGGCAAGAACCTAGTAAAGCAAGAACTGGGCATGTTCTTAAGCAAGTGTTTCTGGAAGTATATTAGAAGCTACCGTGGGCTGGCCAATAAAGTGAAAGATAAGAGAGAGGCTAAGTGGGATGAGCACTGAAGGCAGTCAGTGATGAGATCCAAGCACAGTTTAGGCTGAACTGTGCACACACACAAATGCAGTAAAGGATGTTGGACACAGGAGATGGCCGTGCACTGGATAGGAGAACCTGACATGAGGGCAGTATCCAGAAGAAACAACTGAACTTGTAAGAATGATATGTATGTGGTTCATGAAAGGAGGGACAAAGACCAGGCTGTATGATTCTCAAGGGCAAAATAAGGAATAAAATGAACAGTTCTTGCTGATCTGAAGGAATGATTTGAAGAAGGGTAGATATTGATACTAGTGAGTTATCGTTCATAACTGGACCTAGGGTTATGGAATAAGAAGGGTTTTGTTAGCTGAGTTAAGGACCATTGTATGAAACACACAGCATTATTGGTAGATGAAGTGGTAATGAAGCAGGTCAGATCAGTTACAGAAGTCCCAGAATGAAGGTTTTGGTAACAAGGTCTAATTGATCAAACTGCATATGAAGAGTGAATGTTAATGAAAATGGTAGTTAACAGAGTTACAAGTATCTGGATAGGAAAGAGAATTACAGATTAGATGAGCTATAGATGCCATGGGCAGACTCTTAATCAAAACTTGGTTAATAGGAAAAACTTCAGGGTGTTTTACTAAAATGAATTCTCTTAAAAAGCATTTCTAACAACCTCACAACACATCAAGACTGACCTATCAAGGAACATGGGTGGGTTGTTTCTATGTACAGAAAACTGACTATATTTCCTGAGAAATGGTTGGGAATGATGAAGGAAGTATAAACAAAAGGAGAATATTGTATCTACCATTCTGATAAGATGATATTAGCCAAATGGGCATGTAAGCTATGGAAGAACATAATAGAAAAAGAAAGGAGAAGTTTTAAAGTATTAAGAGTATTCTGTGAGTTAGAGCAGGGTTCTGGGTAGTCAGAATAGTATAAAGGCAAAGTTTGTATGAATTTAAAAGACCTGGAATGTTTTCAAGAAATTTTCAGAAGGTCTATCTAAGTGGTTAAATGTTAAATGTTTGGTGTTAAAGACTGAGGAATGTAGATAACTAGATAAGCAAAGCCTAGAATTTGAAAGGTGTCAGAAAGAAAATTACTTCTTGAAGTCTTGATGGGAAAATTAGTTTTAAGATTATATGGACATACACAATCCTTGAATATAGCATTACATATTACTCATGGAAATACTATATAATAGCACATAAATAGGGCAAGTATCAAGTTGATGTGATTTTTCTCAGAAGCTAGAGGTAAACGATTTTGTGGACTGGCACACAGGGAATCTTGATCACATGAGCAGCACTGTATTTCTTTAACAGCTCTGGAAGGAGAGTCAAAGCTATGAAGAAGTAGGAGAGTGAGGATGTGAGTCTCGGGAAGGTGAAAAGTTTTAATTAAAGGTGCTGATTGTTAAGAAAGGTTCCAAGGGAAGATTAGGGTGAATCTTGATTAAAAAAAAGTCATTGATAACAACCTGAATGACAAGGGTTTGACTAACTAGAGAGCATGGGTGAGTAGTTTACGTGGTAAGAGGATGATCCGAATTTGGTGAGAAGTAAATGTGTATTATTAAAGGAGTTTGCCTTAAGAGTACAACATTAGAGAATGGCAGTTATCACTATAATTATAGATGAAGGCTGATAAAGATTTTAGTATGTAAGGCAATGCAAATAGTCAAAGGAAATTAGGAATAATTGCTTAAGTATGATATTCAAATTTTGCTCAGAAAAGAAAGTATTTTGTTAAAACTGGATGTGAAACTGTTGAGATATGTGAAAAAGAGGAGGAACAAATAGAGTAAGTGAAGCTAGAATGTAAGTAAGGAGAAAGGATATAGGATATAGACTGAGAAATGTTAAGACTAGTTATGGTATTGAGAAGGGACCAGATGAGGATCGCTGAGAGACACAAGAATCACAAGTTCAGTAGAGTTGTATGTTAAACCAGACATCAATCAAGGGAGGCAATGGCAAAAATAAGAATTAGAGAATGATATATGTTGTTTGTCCAGAAAGCACTACTGGAAAAAGATTTGGAGCAATTGGTATCATAATACAAAGATGCAGAGAGTGCAGTTAATGCAGTGGACTTAAGCTGGGTCAAGCGCAGGAATTCCAGGGAACAGATTCAGTACAGAGGGTAGGAAGTAGGAATGAAAAAAAGAGGAAGGCTGAGTTGAGTGGTGCAAAAGGCATACATGTCCAAAAGAGATGATCATTTCCACTGGAATGATCTAGCTGCAAGAAGGAGGAATGACAGGAGAAATGTAAGGAGTTTGCAGAGGAGAGCAGAAGGAGAACAGGAGTAGAAGAACAATATTCACATTATTTACAGATGAATTGTTGCAGATTTTGACAGCAGCAAGAGCTACTGTTGCCTACTTAGCTAAAGGTTATCACAGAAGAAGAGGGAAACAGAGGAAGGCCAGTAATTATGGAGACAAGGTATGAAGTTTAGAGCAGTTCTGAGCCCCATCAATGACAGGATGCAGATCAGATGTGAATTAAAAACAGTGGTCAGATCTCAGAAGAACTGTGTGCAGAAAGGGAGAGGATTAGGAGTCAGAAAGGATGAGGAAAAACTTGCTGGAGTACATAAGCTGGACGTTGAGTCTTAATGGGAAA
>PVHP010012320.1:0-43261 GCA_004024765.1 Zapus hudsonius
TGGACTGGTGTGAGCAGATGGAGATGGCACAGAAAGAAAGATCTTTGGGTCGAAACTGCTGCCCGTTCACCTGCAATTGTTTGAGAGATTACAACCACTGAGATTGGGCCAGCTGGTCTGCATTAGAACAACAGGAAGAATGCGGACTCTTTGAAGTAAGGGGTCTGAATGCTTTGATCCCCCCTGGATTAACAAGTTGTTGGCCCACCTGGTTCTGTGGAGTATGGCAAATGGAAGGAGAGAGGGTCATTGGATTTGCAACATAGTTTTGTTTTTGAAAAATGGCCATCGGTATGTGAAGCAGGTGTGCAAGGTTGCCTGCATGGAGCCTGATGGAGCCATGAGGATGAACTGTGGGTTGCAATGGAGACCCAAAGAGTTCCAGGACTATGGATGGGTGCCAAGGTGAGCTGCCAGTACCAGATGACGTTTTCCCGGACTGTGAGTAGCCGAGCTGGAGGGGCGGAATTGAATCTCCAAGAGACTTGTGTTATTGGTTAGAATCATTGAACTTGGAGTTAGAGATTGATGGTGCCCTGTTTGTTTTGAATCTTGTACTGTATTGGTCAATCTGTTTTTGCTGTGCCTCATGTTTTGCATTGTGAATGTTCTGTGCCATTATGGGTTTAATTTTGGAATTATGGCTCAGTTGAAAGCTGTGGGGACTTAAGAGTTGAGCTGAACATATTGTGTTTACATCTTGTATGATTATTAGTTTGTGGGGGCCAGGGGCGGACTGTCATGGTTTGATCCAGGTGTCCCCCACAAACAAATGAATGTGTTCTGATAGATCGATCCTCAGCTGATGGCAGATTGGGTTTTACAACCTCACTAAAGCTGTGTTGTTGGGGTGGGCCTATGGGGGTTATAAACCAGCTTCCCCTTGCTAGTATTTGGCACACCTTCCTGCCGCTGTTTGCAGTACTGTGGCAGAGGTGATGTCCAGTCCTCTGCTCATGCCATCATTTTCCTTGCCAGAATAGAGTCTCCCCTCGAGTCCGTAAGCCAAATAAACCCATTCCTCTTCAAGCTGCTTTTGTTTGGGTTCTTCCTGCGCAGCAACTAGGAAGCTGACTGCAACAGAGCTCCACAGTGTTTTCTTAAAGGACCTTTCTATCCATGTTTTCTTTAACCATGTGTTTTGATTTAATAAGTAAGGTCATGAGTAGCAAACCCAGGGAGAAAATGTGAAACCAATCAGGCTCCTATCAAGACACTCTCTTGCTCCATTATGCCCAAGGAAACACATGTGGTAATCTACTAATAAATGTTTCATGAATTCATTTGAGAATAATCCCTGCATATGTAGAGTATGAAAAAAAAATATGGAAAATTCCAGCTTCCAAGCAACTGGAATTGGCCCTCTTGGAGAAAATTTCACTATAGCATCCTAGTGAGATGACTCTGGCCCCACAGTTATAAAATGTACCTGTGAGAACTTGACACTCACTGTAGCTGTTATTCAGGTTGACACAGCCATGGGGATAAAAGTCATCCCCTCCAATCATGCATTTCAACAATTTTATTTATTTATTTATTTATTTATTTATTTATTTATTTGTTTGTTTGTTTGTGTGTGAGGGTCTGTTCATGACATAATCATGTGGAGGAGGTCAGAGGACAACCTCGAGGTGCTCAATGTGTCCGTGCTCTTCTTCTACCATCACTGAGACAGACTCTTGCTAGTCAACCTCTCCTGCAAGCTTTGAATTCTCCTGGTTCTGACTTCCCATTGCTATGGGCCTCTTGGGATCACAGATGCATGAGCCATTTTGCATCAAGCTTTATGTGGATGCCAGGCAGGACTGAACTCAAGTCAGCAGACTTTGTAAGCAAATGCCTTTAACCATTGAGTCTTTAACCTCAGCCTCAAATTATAGATGCCCAGGCACAATATGGCACCAATGGTCTCTCCAATCTCCCTGTGGGCAGAACTTCCCTCAGGTTATCTTTTGGAGATGGTGAAATTGGAGCTTTAGACTGGGCCAGTCCATCAATCCCACCCCAGCTCATTTATTCTCCTTGAGGCCAGGGAAGCCTGCCGGGACTTACCGCGCATCCAGGAACCGGGAGCGCAGGATCATGACTGCCTCGCATGTGCTCTGCTTCAGCTGCATCTGGATGGAGCTGAACTTGCGGTGGATGATGCTGACCATCCGCTCAATCTCCTTTGGGGAGATGGGCCTGGTCCGGCTCTGTTCCCGCAGCAGGTTCATCACATGGGTGGTGAATTCATTACAGGCCTGCAATGGCAGCACAGTGAACAGGTGTGGGCTGAGGACTCATGGCCCGGCGCACATCAACTGCACAGCACAAGCCATGAGGGCCGGGGAGAAGGGAAGCTTTGCTAGAGACGTGTGCAAACAAAGAAAACCAGAAGGCTTTTGTGACTTTTTATCAACTCAGATGGATAGAATAAATGACTGCCTGGAAATTCTTTTCATCCCCAGTGGCTCTGGCTTTAAGTTTTGGCCCCAATTTTGACTTCTTTAAGGGAAAATAAAATTCATAATCATTTTCAGCATCATCGTTTTCTGTGATTTTACTACAGAGAAAGACGAGATACTTAACATCCATCACTACCCTTTGCCCCAAAGTTAATAGCACAGAGAGCTGGGGTCAAATGCTTCATGAGCTTTCTCTGCCTTGCTCGTTATCCCTGACATGGCAGAGCTTTCAAATATTCAATTTTGGGATCCACAAACAGCCAAGAAAGGTTTAAGTGGAATCATGGAATTAAAAGCTTTGATAACTCTTCCGGGACACTGCTCATCAATCTGAGTTTTATTTTATGAAGCTATCCTGTGCAGGCCATCTAATGCACTATGACTGTAACACAAGGGACTCTGCCCCAAGGGACCTTGCGCAAATATCATTTTGACTGGGGAGATAGCTCAGTCAGTATCACACTTCTTAAAGAATAATGAGGATCTGAGTTCAGGTCCCCAGCACTGAGATAAAATGCTGGGCTTGGTAACATGTGCCTATAATTCTAGTGCTGGGCAGGGGTGGAAAGAAGAACCCTCAGGGCTTGCTGGTTGGCTCATCTAGCTCAATCAGTGAGCTCCGGGTTCAGTGGGAGACCATCTCAAAAAGTAAGGTGGAGAGAGAGAGACTAAGGAAGACCCCTGGCATCTGCACACACATGCAGACATACACATATGAACAAACATTTATACACACAAACGTACACACACACATCCCACACCCAAAATGTGATTTAGAGTATCAAGCAACTATCCTTATAGGAACATACCATTAGCCAGCTCTGCAAGTAAAATTTCTTCATTTCCTTATTTTACAGTTGGAAAAAACTGTGGTTCAGTTAGATGAAGAGGCCTTTCCAAAGGCACAGAGCTAGATGAAGGGGCTGAAGCAAAGCCTGAATGCTTCCTATTATTACAGGCCAGGGAACAGGGACCCCAAGCTCACTTCTCTGCAAACCACAGCTCTTTCTCTCAGTTATTAATACTTAACATCCATAGTCTAGTTTCATTAGCTCAACATTCAATAAAATATCTATTCACCTATTAACTCACAGCAATGCCGTAAAACCGTATTAGATTTGTAATGAAAAGGGCAAGGAGAGCTCTGAGAACTTCAGAAGTAAGGACTCCAAGGACTGCAGCTTAATAGGAACTTGCTACCGACAATGTTGCATCACTGTTGTTTTTATGCAATAAAGCCTTTCATCAATCAATCAATCAATCAATCAATGTGTCAATAATGCAGGAGCAATCATGGGAGGGCACATTCATGGGTTATTTAAAAATCCTTTGAGCTTGGATTAGCAAAGGCCCATAGACAGAGGCCATTGCTGGGCATTGCCTGTGCCAGACACTGGGAGTCTGTATTGGGCTCTGCCTCTGTGAATATTTGCCCAGGTCCTTTCACTCCCTATGGCCCAATTTCATTCACCTGAGAGTAGATGTAATGATTTCTACCCCTACAACGTATCGGACATGTGTACCCAGGCTCTTGTGCAAAGACCTGTAGATAGAACAGATCACTTCCAGGCACCAGCAGGATCCTATGCCCCTTTTCCTATTTGTGAATGGAAGATGGCACCCCTAACTCATAGGAGCAGAGCAGAGATTCAGTGATTTACTATGTTTGTTACAGGTGTCTGGATGAACCAATTCATGGTGTCATTGTCACTTCAAAAATGCTTCTTACCCAGCAACGGCTCATATACATAAAATAATGTGTTACTTTTCAGATCTAATAAACATAAATGATGACCACTACTATACTTAGGCAATCTGTCCTATACTCACAGGGCTTTTTTTTTAAGAAGCCATTTTGTAATTTAGAATAGGTAAGTGTCCTATTCATGAGAATTTTCTGGAAAAAACCTTTCTTTACTAGCCTGTCTTAAGTGCCAGCAGTCTACTCCAGGGAGTTAAAAAACAGGACAAGCTAAGCACTCCAATATTAATTGATATCTGTACTCTGTTCTTACCAGACTGAGGTATTGTGTCAATATTTATGGTGTGTGTCTGTATAGATACATGATACGATAGCTCTAGATAATTTGGATTTCAATCTATTAGCCTGATGGAGTAAATTATTCAGGCTTCAGTTTCTATCTTGGTTTAAAAAAAAAAAGGTGGGAATAAATATTTCTTTTTTATTTGGTAGACATATGTCAAAGGAAAGCCCATGCATCAGGCCCATGGAGCCTTTTGTTTTCCACTCAGAAGAGTGTGATACAGGTCTGTTTATAAGCTTATTCCCTATCCAACCCCAGCCTCCTAGAACTGAAAACAAAGAGAAGGAAGTAAAACCTGGCATTGTGCTAGCTGAAATTCGGAGACTCCTGAGGCTGAGAGTGGAGGGGTGGGCACACAGCCTACCTCCCAGCCATCTTTCTGGGGAAACACAACAACCCACTGGGCTGCAGCCTTTCCAGCTCCCCGGGACTCTGAGGGAGGAGGGGCTGGGGGTGAAGGAAGCATTGTCAAGCACACCAGCTCTCAGCTGGGAAGCCACAGTGCTTGGCTAATAATAATGTGCTTCATTACAGTGAATAAAAATACTCACAATATCTGAGGTTTAGTCGGGGCATTTTATCCCCTGGCCCTTTCTGCTCTGCAATAAACAGACAGTGGAGTCCTTTCTCCCACTGCTGAGGGGGAGCAAAGCAGCTGCTAAACAGCTGCTCAGGAGCACACAACAGAGCCAAGAGTTCCAAACCCAGAGTAGACGGACAGGATGTCATGATCCTGATTCTTATACTACCTGAGCTCCCCGCAGCTCCTCCTCAGCTTCCTGTCCTGGCAGTGCCAGAGCTGGGCTGCTTCTGATAGGTCACATGTTCAAAGCATGACAGAATGGCATGGACTTGGGGTTAGCCACAGTAGAATCCTCACAGACTGAAGGTTTCTGCTGTACAATGTTCACAGAGGAGCTCAAACCACCCCATCAGGGTGGGGGCAGGGGGGTCACAGAGATTTCTCAAAGGAGGCCTCCGAGGTACTGGTCCAAGTATATTTTGGGAAATAGCAAACTAAAGAGAAGATTATTTAAGACCATCTAAGGTGCAGAGTTTTGGCTGACATTACATCATACAACCCATCTTCCTCTTGACTGCTCGGGCCTGATCCACCTGTCAGTCTCTCACCCACAAAAGTAAGAGAACTATCTCAGCTGTGAATGGAATTAACCCATCTCTGTCCAGCATTCAAGCAATCCACCAAAAGTGTTATTTACAAAAGCTGAAAAACTTCATAAAGCTACTAGAGGGTCATTTTTATAAATAGCCCTTGGATTAAAATCCAGGTTTTTGACACTGTGGTTTTATCTGAATACACTGGCTCCTAATGACCTTACGTACCAAAATGATCTGCTGAAACCATCAGCAATACTATTGAATGAATAAAGCAAATGTCTTCCTTTCTAATGAAGAAGCTTCTAGATAACATCAGGGTAGCAATAGTGGCTAAGTCTGGCTGATTTATTTGGAGGGCTGGGAGAGAGGAGACGGATGGTGGCTAATATGCTATCACCATAGCAAAAAGAAAAGAACAAAACCTGCTGAATCAACTGGTAAAGAATTCCTAACACAGAGGGTGACATTTTACTTGACTGAAGTTTCCTACTTTTAAAAAAAGCTCCCATGAGGAATTGTTAGAGAAAAATGAAGAAGATGGATAGTTCACGGGCACTAGCTAAAAGGTTAACAGCACCATAGCTCCACAATCTTCTGTTTATTATAATCAACTCAACTAATTTTAATAAATTATTAAGCATCTAGAATATGCTAAATAGTATTTGCTTCTCACCCAGGAACAGCCCACATAAATAAAATAATATATTGTTTTCTAAACCTCGTAAACACAGACGATGGCCAGGAGTACACTTGTGAAACTTATCTTACACTCACGGGGCTTTTCCTTAAGTTCCCAACTCCCAACATCTTTGTGATCTAGAACAGGTAAATATCCTATTGAGAAATTTCTGGAGGGAACATTTCTTCAGTAGTCTCTTAGGTGCCCAGCAGCTTAGCCCAGGGAGTCAGCAGAGAGGACAAGCTGGATTCTCCAATGTCAAGTGCTATTCAGATACTCTGTTCTAACTTGACTCAGGATTGTGTTGATAACAGCCCCTGAGCCAAGGGTCACAACACAATTCTAGGACGAGCACTGCTCTGCATTGGGTATGTGACCTGAGACACATCTCAGCCTCTTTCCTCTCCATGTCCTCTCCCGTATCAAACAGAGATGATGACAATACCTGTTCTAGATGCCCAACCACCAAACTGCCTTGTAGAGCAAGGGTAATAACACTGCCACTGTGGGTGTGAGGGCAGATGTGCTGTTGAAAGGGACTGTTGCCACCAGGATTTTCGTTCATCCTGGATGAGGACAGACGAGTGACTTTAAATCAAGAAATCAGTTCTGTCGGCATCCTAAGCTGACAATAAAGCCAGTTTTCAACACCTCCCAACCTAACATGCACTGCAGTTGTGCGAGTGAGGAAAGCCACACTCCGGGCTCCTTTTTTGCCCCTCTTGTCTGGCATGAGTTAACCTGGGTGGCAAGTCTAGACAGGCTGCTGGGCAGACGCTTCACTTCCTGGTGAAAGTGAAGCAGGAAGAGCACAGAGAGGAAGAAAGTAAAAGACCAGCCAAGGATCTAAATAAAAAAACAAAACAAAAACAACAACAACAAAATCCTTCTTGTTTGCTAAACTTATCCCACTAAGCTAGGGCAGATTCCAAATTCCAAGGTGACAGTCAGGTGGGGGAAAAGGTCATGTTTCAGCCAACTAAGTTCAGAAGTTCCCAGGACCTGGGATGTGTCTACCCGAGCCAGCACTGTGTCAAGATCATTGGTCTTTCTCAAGAAACAGAAGGACAATGACTCACAGTTCTGACACGTCTGTTTTTATTTCCTCCCTCTCGGCCTTCCTTATACCTTGGCTGATGGTTGAATTTCACTGTGCTTAATTTCCCCACATAAACGAGTGGACTTTTGTGATATCTATTTCAAAAGTAGACAGGGGTGCAATAATGAAACTTGCTTCACTTTAAATCTTAAAATATACATTTCTGTTTTAAAATTTAAATCTTCTATTAAAGTTTGCATTTGCTTTCTTCCAAGAAAGTGGTGGGTAGGCTTTCTTTTGGTTTTCCTCTTTTCTATTTGGATTTTTAAAATTAGGTAAAGAAAGTCTAATGATTCAATAAGAGGAAACTCGTGTAGAACTTCAAGACAGTGCTCGGTCCAAGGAGGTGACAGCAAACATATTTGTCAGCTAAACAGCTAGAGGAGAGACCCAAGTGAAAGGACTGAGTGTGGGGGGAAGCTAGAGTTCCCCTAGAGCCTCTCCCCTTCTTCCCTTCATAGGAATTTTGGGGCCGGCCCATCATACTCTTAACCACATATCTACCCAGTTCTTTGTCGCAAACTTCTAGTTTGCAGAGTATAGTGTGCAGGTCCCACATGCTGTCAGTGAAAAGCCAGGACTGGAATTTAGGCTGCTGTAACTCCAGGGGTCTCCTGAGATGCTGCATTCACTCTGCAGAGGATGTGTGAACTACATTATATATTATCATATATACTATATATAATATATTATTACAGATAATGAGACTGTGTTTGACTCTCAGTTGAACTGAGCTTGGGTGGAGTGAGGGATGCTCTCATCGGGTTTAACTATCCCTTCCCAACAGAGTCTGTGAGCTTCCTGAAGGGTAATCCTCCTTAGAGAAGCAACAAGCAAGGGATACAGGACACCTCACTTAAGAGAATCTGCTCCCTGAGGAGGCCATGTATGCACAACGCTCAGAACAGTTGCAGGTACCGGGATTCCTTACAACTTCAGGCTTTCAAATGCCTTATGTCCACTTAAAGCCTCGGCTTTCTACAGATGAGAATAGGGACTTGGTGGACTCAAGTTGGCCCAGGGTTCTGTGCTTAGACTGGAAGCTCCACATGCCGGGATCTGGAGAACAGCTAGCCTGATGCATATCTGCGAGCCCTGAGTTTTAGGTTTGTCCCAGGCTTGTCAAAGGGCACCGCTGGGCTCTGAGAGCCCAGGGCTGTGGTTACCTGCTCATACTTCTCCAGCTCCGTGTGGTAGATTTGTCTGATCTGCGACAGTTTGGCTCTGTAATCGGAATGCTCCACGGAGTTGTCTGAGCCTGCACCTCCAGACGCCGCCGCAGCCGCTGCTGCTGCCGCAGACCCACCACCCTTCTCGGGACCGGCCACCCCTTCTGCTAATAGCATGTTGTCCAGTCGCATCAGCTGGGGGTCTGTAGGCTCCTCTTCCTGGGCTCCTCGGATACTCAAAACTGCAGGGGAAGACAAAGGGGAAGGAAAGGGTTAATGGAGGAGAACATGTAAAAAGTCGAAATTACAAAAAAAAAAAAATCAACTGTGTCATTTAGATAAACAATCTCGAAATCACTTGCAATATGGCATTAGAGGAATGGAAGGTTAGTAACAATGAGGACCTGGAAGGAGGGAATGTGGAAAGAGAGACTTGTTTTGTTCCTAAGGATACTTGCCTCTCCTTTCATGTGGTACCTGGAAGAGTGGAATATTGAGAAGTGGCCTGGGAGGAGGAAGAGTCCCTCTTTAATGGGTGGTTCCATTTTAAAAAGACAGAAGAGTTCTTGAAAACCTGTAGTTTGTGTATGTGTGTGTGGGGGTGAAGCAAGAAGGATCAGGAGCTCATGGTCAATCTCACTATACTGTGTGTTCGGGACCAGCCTGGGCTACAAGACACCCTGCCCCCTCCTCGTCTATAAAAATCAGTTCTTGAGATGGGTGATGGTCACACAAGCCTGTGAATGTACTGAAAGCCATTTAACTGCATACTTAAAGGTAGTCAAAATGATAAATTTTACACTTTAAAACCACAAAAAGTTAGTTAAAACAGAATATGATTTTCACTTTCATCCTCAAGCTGCCAAGTTTCAACTCAGGGAAAAGCATTTCCTGCTTCATTTCATTTGCTTCTCACTTTTGATTTCTGGAACTATGTGGTTTTGACCCTCCTGGACTTCCTTTGTAATACTGGATTCATCTAAATTTTCATTTCCAGAACAATCGAAGATAGGTGAACCCAGGTCACGAAATGAAATCTTAAGACATTTCCCCTGGATGGGCTAAGAATGCCAAGTTCACAACAGGAGGAAGATGGGTCTGCTCTAGAGTAGGCAGCTGTGGCTACAAAAACAGATCTGTCTGTTTCAGGTGCCCTATGGGAAGCAAGGGCAAGGTCCTTTCAACAAGCTGTTGCAATGGATCCAGGAAAGCTAGGGTTCTGGTAGAACGAAGGCTTTGATCAAGAGCCAGGTACATTTTATTATAACACCACCATCTTTTGGGGGTAGAGTGTGTGGGGTTCCAGTAGAATGAAACCAGGTGAGTTAGCAAGCTAGCAGAAGAGCTAGGCAGTAGTGGACTTCCTGTATGCACCTGCCAACCACTAATCCAAACCTGGTCATCAGCAGACAAATCCTAGGTGGAGGGTATATGAAAGACATTTTCAGTCTTGAAAGCTGTCTCCAAAAGCAAGTTAGACAGCCCTCCTGGCTCCCAGGCTGTGACATGAACCCAGGGACATGAGCACCATATAAAAGGACATCAAGACACTCGAGCCTTTTGGTCACAGATAATGCCAGCATCACTGGCTCACTGAGGGGCTGTTCCCCTAGGCTCCTGGCTTCCACCAGGCATAATTCCTGTTCCAGAAAGAAGACTAAAACAGACCTTTCAGAAAGCAGGAAAGTTAAGTGGAAGGTTACACCATGCAGAGAGGATAAAAGTACTCCATGTTTCAGTGAGAAGGGCTAGAGGAAGGAAAGAAGTAGAACCCCCTCCCCCCCCACACCTCTACCCCCATACCCACACACCATAGCACTCCTGTGGGGGTGTGGCTTGCCCCTTCACATAGGAAGTACTTTTATCCACACAAATAAAATCATTATAGTGGGGATGATCTAAGAGGACATGATTCTAGCGGCTTGTTTGATGGGCTACTTTTTCCCTCTTTGGAAGACTCAGAGAGGTTTGGATAGGAAATACCCCTTTGGCTGATCAGTGAATCGAAGGCATGCTCTTCTGTTTCTTGAACTTATTTACACAAATCTCTGAAGTCCTCTGAAGAACACCTCACTATTAACCAAGGTTTCCCCAGACAGTAGCTGAATGCCACCACTGCGTCCTGCAGGCCAGGCCTGACAGGCACTGAGAAAAATGGAAACTTCTTCCCCATCTGGCCTCAAAGCGCCAAAGCTCCTAGCGCCTCCTTCCTCACCTTGGTGCTCCAGAGGACCCTCCAAGGTGAGGACATTCATATGTGCAGTGCATGGGTGTTTTCCCTTATATGGTGAATTTCAATTGCTTTATCAAAAAGATATTGATGAATCATTCACAAATTTAAAAAGAAAGAATCATGTCTGAGCTATGAATAAGCTAATATAATTGTTTTCCTTTAATTTGATACTTCAAACATTTATACTGGGGGAAACTTCAATTCTCTAATCCATTTCATTTATTTCCTGAGACAGGGTCTCACTGTGTATCTCAAGCTAGCCTCAAACGAAAGATCAGCACAGACCAGCTTCTGCCTCAGCTGCTACCACTACACCCAGATCGAAATCCCCTCTTCGGAATCTCCTGTCCAATACGTTCCTGGCAAAAGAAGCCCAAGCAAGCTCCCAGGGCTGAGAGAGCTTCCCACATGCAGAAGCCGCTAACATTTTGGTGGGGTGGTGATGTTTCCAAAAGGTCACACCATCACCTAACCCCTTTGCATATGGCCTATCACTGAGATCTTAGGGGACTGTCTATTCCCCACGACAGTGGCACAGCCAAAAACAAACATGCCATTCAATAATCAGGACTTGCCCTCCAAGGGCTAGTGAGGAACTGGCCATCTGAGGTGATGTCAGGCCTCCGCCAATAGAGCAGGTGCCAAAGATGGCCTCCTGCACTGAGCTCACTCCTCTGGGACAATCCCATTGTGGGAGGAGGAGGAAAGGCTGATTATCCAGGCAGGTGACCACAAACAAGTCCTGGCTTCTAGCTCCTGTGCCTGACTTTTCCCGGAGGATATTCTCACTCCAGTTCCCTTCGCTGCTTCATGCCTGTGCTTTACTGTTTTTTAAACAATCATCCAGAACAAAACTATTCCATATAAACTCTCCACCACCTAATTAATATTTTGCTTGCCCTCAAAACCTAACCTGTTTGAAATGACACAGGGAAGAATGATGCTGAGGCTGCTACAGGGTGCAGAGATGATCCAGCAGTAGGCAAAGGGACAGAGCACCTGCTGTGCAGATTCCTTTGTTCCAGGAAGGAAGGATATTTTCTTTTTGTGTGTGTGTGGGGGTAAGAAAAGCATTAGCACTTTGCATTATTTGTGTACTATTTTCTCTAAGTGCTTTGCTTTCGTGAGCCTATGTGTGTGCTGCTGTTTGTGCATGTGCTTGGAGGCCAGAGGTTGACACTGGATGTCGTTCTGTCACTTTTCACCAGATGCTTTGAGACAGGGCTCCTCATTGAATCAGGGACTCACCAGTTTGACTAGACATCTGGCCTGGGAGTGGCATGATCCCCTGTCTCTGTCCCCCTAGAGCTGGGATGACAGCCATGGCTTGTATGTGGGTTCTGGGGATCAGAACTCAGGTTCTCATACTTGAACAGCAAGCGTTTCATCCACTGAGCCATCTCAGTGCTCCATAAAGGCTTTAAACATATAATCTTTGAGAAGAAATTTGTTTGCTAAATGCAATTGGTTTCCAAAGGTAGTCAATAAGAAATGGTATGTAGAAATACATAATTAGGTTCCATATCAGAGATTTGGATAATGTAAAAGAATAAAAAGATATAGAAAAGAACAAACAACAGCACCCAGCAGCTCTGCCACAATTGTAGCATGAAAATTATACTCAATTCATGAATAGAGACAAGGATGGAAGGAGTGCCAGAACTCAGTATTAACAAGTAAATGCCTTTGATACATCATGTTCTGCTGTACTACACAGAAGACCGGTTCTAGTGGACTCACACTGTGGATGTCTGTTTGGAGCAGGCAGGGATGACCCAACAAAGACTATTGCAGGTCCATGTTTCTCCTTGTAACAATTCAATGTATGTTATAAAAAAACAAACAAACAACAACAACAACAAAAAAAAAACCCAAGTGTTGGGATTCACTGACATGGAAGCCATTCAGCTAGTCAAAAAAAAAAAAAAAAATCCCCACCAACATTACCTAAGTAGCTGGAAAGGGTGATGTGTCTGAGCAGAAGTGAGGCTGCCCATTTTCTGCCTGAAGCCAACACTCTGGCAAGTAACAGACAAAATGATTATTTAAAAGCTCCATTTTATCTCTGTGGCATCATGCAACACTCAAAGGAACCTTGTGCCAGGACACCAGAGATGTTAACACTCATCCTCCAAGATCCAATTTCAACCACCAGAGCTGTTACCTAACCCTGGAGCCATCACAGCTGATCAGGTTCCTGCCTCCCTGATGGGTTGCCTACTCCTCCCCCTTCCCTGCTCTGACCAACGCTTTTCCTGAAGTAGGTTTTGAAGAGCCCAATCTCCATTTATGGTTTATGCCAGTGACACAGGATTCAAACCGACCTGTGGGTCTGAAAATGGCACCGAGATAGTTAACCCATTTGGGAATATTTCTTAGAAGACTTTTCTTCCTCACAAATCTACCCCTTCCAGAAACAGGCCAGTCAAGACAGGTAAGTGATCTGGACAGAAGTTGTCACAGCCTTTGAGAAAACACCTGATGCCACATCCACCATGGTGTCATCACTTGCCCTAGGGTTAATCCTTTGGTGAAACTCCCAAGATAAGGGGACTGTCAAAGTACAGTAGGAGCTGCTCTCACAACTAGTCCCCTGCTGTTCTTTATTTATTTTTCTTCACACAATGAAGGGGAAAAAAATACCCAAAGCCAAAGGCACATTCAAGAACACTGGTGGGAGGGGCTGTGAGAAGGGGTTTGTCCTTGGCTGAGGCTTGGGTTCAGAGCAGCTCTGGCTGGTGCCCACTAGAGGGCACTCCTTCCCCACCAAGGATGTATTAAACCAGAGGGTCCCACAGCCAAGAGTCCAAGGTTAGAGCTGGGGAAAAAGACCCTGTTCAGGTTCAAGCTCACAAAATAGGGCAAGGAGAGAGCAAAGGAAGTGGGCAGATCTACAAAGGGGGTTGCTTTCAGACATGGACAAAGTCATGGGTCCAAAGCTGAGCTGAGAGAGGCAGAGATGACAGACAGATGGTTAGAGAAAGGCTTGAAGAAATCTCTCAGGAGGAAGAGGCCAAAGCCTCCACGCAGGGTGCTCACTGCCAAGGACTAAGTGCTCACTCTCCACTCCCAGGAGCAGGAGGTCTGCTAATGTCAACTCCTCTGTCATCTCCCAGTCAGGCAGAGCTCTGAGGACTGCTAGGAGACGGAGGTAGGCTGTCCTTGTCTAGTTAGAAACAGCACAAAGCGCTCACCTCTGGAGAGTCCTGGCTATGGCTTTTACAGGTTCATAAAGTATTTGCACACACTGAACTGCATCGCCTTAGAAAACACGCAGTCAGGTAGCAATTTAATAGATTGTAAAGGCCAAACAAGTTTCCTAAAATCAAGGAAGTGAGACAGCCATGGCATCCTGCACAGACAGACACACCATGTCCTTTGAGGCCCAAGGCCCACATGATGATCTGGGGAATCAACCAGATCTGAAGCAAGTTCTTTCTGTTGATTTCCTAAATTCATTCATTCATTCTTTCTTTCTTTCTTTTTAAAGAATTAGTTATGTGTGCATGCATGTGTGTTTGTGTATATGTTTGGTGTGTGTGTGTGTGTGTGTGTGTGTGTGTGTGTGTGTGCATTTGTAGTGTGTGGGTGCATGTGTGCCCATGTGGGAGCATGTATGTAGAGGTCATGGGACATCTTCAGTGCTGTTCCCAGGCACACGATCCACCTCTTTTCAGAGACAGAGTCTTACTGGCTGAGAGGCCACCAATTAGGCTGGCCGGCTAGAGAGCTCCAGGTACCAGACCCACCTGTCTCGGCCTTCCCAGCACTGGGATTATAGGCAGGTGTCACCATGCCCAGCATTTGCACGAGTACTGGGGACTGAACTCAGGTTTTCATGCGTGTAAGGCAAGCAATTTACTTACTAACTGAGGCATCTCCCTGGTGCCCCAATTTCCTTCATTTGGTCCTTTTCCCTGACTTCCTTTTACTGATGTCCTCATGACAGCACCAGCATGTTATAGATACTGTGTTGTGTGACAGAATGCCTCACATAGAGCCAACTTCCCAGTTTTGTTCCATCATTGATCTTAGCTCAAATTGTTCTCTGTCAGACATGCCCTGATGAGAACATCTGAGAATGAAGTGTCCAGCCTCTGAGTCACCAGGACAAATCATTACACTCTGGTCACACCTGCCACCTTACTATCAAGCCTGGGAACTTCTGAATGGTAGTGATGAAGAGTTCTGCCTCCTCCAGCCCCCAGGAATTCTCACAGCCCTCCCATTGGGTATACGATTCCAGTATTTCTTGAGAGCAATACAGTAAAGTATGAAGGGAGAGGGAAGATATAGGACCGTGAGATCTAAACATCTATATCTCACCCCTGTTCCAGGAGCCAGCCCGCTAATTCTCCAACTCCCACATTCCATTCCAAACTGCCCAGAAGTTTCTCTCAGCCACCTCTTCCATATCCACTTCCAAAAACTATCAGATCTGAGTATTTTAAACAAGTACAAACATGCTGGCATGAAGCCACACTCCATGGGTCTAAGTTAACCTGTTACATCTCCACTAAGACCATCGTTCCTACGACAAAGGCTCTTGGTGCTGGGGAGACTGAGGCACATGGCTGGTACCTGAGATGACTTCCTATGAGGGCTGACCATGTCACTACACCCGGGCCCCATGGAGACAGCTCAATTCAAGGAGACAAACTATTCACCAGGGGCCAGAAATGAGTTGGGCACTGGGACTCCCAAGATGCATCAGACATCAGCTCTGACTTTAAGAAGCTTGTGATTTAAATACCTGTAGACCCTTATATTCCTATACCCACTGCTTTGGGGCCTATGGACTGGAAATGGCAGGGTTGAAGCTGGCAACCGAACGTCTTCACACCTTCCTCTTCTTCCTGCAGTTTCTCTCATTCCCCATAAGCACAATTAATGTCCACGAACTGGAAGCTTCTCCAGTTGAGAAATAGCTATGCTACAATTTAATTCTTCTAAACCATGATGGGACCCACATCTTCCATTAGTTACTACCTTGATAAAGGTAGTGGTTAGGGCTCTTCCTCACTCCTAATTCTCAACCCTCTCATTTGTTTGATGGAAAAACTGTCTTGATGAATTATTTTAAAGAGTTTTCTTTCATCAAATAAATGAAAATGATTAACCATTTGATGTCCCCATTTTCACAATTCAGTATTATAGACAGCTGCCAGACAGCATCTGATGGGTATGAGAGAGACCATTACCACCTAAATTCAGACCTTCTAGCCCCAGGCTGAGATCTTTCTGGCAGCTGGCCTGAGAGCTCCAGTGTACAAATCAGAGAGGTCCAGTGTACAAATCTCCCAAACACAGAAGCTCTCTTGATGCTAAGGGCTGTTCCTTGGCCCCTTAAAACCTCATTGCCATTATGATGGGACTCTGGCTAGTTCAAAGATCTCCTAAGGTGCTGTTTCCCTGGGGCGTTTGGTTTCACAGTAAAATAATAAAATGTCCCTCAGCCCTTTCAACTGTTTTCCCTAGCAGATATATAAACAGACTATAGCATTAGAAGGTGACTTGTGAACTTTACTCCAATAAGAGCAAGATTCTGAGATCCTCAAGTGTGCTGCCCCACCAGTATTTATTGAGAGTCTTAGGGTGTCTTGGCGGTACTGACATTCAAAGTCAGGGTGGTTCTCTTGCCAGGTGCTGGGAGAGTCACTTATTTCTTCATATTTGGCCAGAAGCCACAGCGTAGGAGCTTTTGGTGAAGTTTAAAGGGTAGGGGATGAAAACAACACATATATTACATTCTTGGGGTGGTTGCAGGTTTTTGTTGTTGTTGTTGCTTTTGTTTAGGAGTTTTCTTTACAGAAACACACCAAGTTATTCTTGCCATCTCTTTTCTGGGCTGGATTTGGCCACTGCTTACATGGACTTTCTACTGCTCCGGGGATGCACGGGCAAAGATCCCATTCACACGTTCCCTGCTTGGCACACTGGGTCTCCCTGGGCCAGCTGGCACAGAGAATGCTAGTGTACTGGGCAACAGGCGCCCGCATTTCTGGATCGGTTCCGGCCGCCTGGGAGAGGGGTTTTGGTCCTTAATAGTTCAAGCTTGCATTGCTGCTCAGGAAACCCCTTTGCTTAGAGAGAAGCTGCAGACCTTTTACGGCAGCATGGATTTCTGCTGTGTAGACTCTCAGACCTATGGACTCTGAAGTCTGGGGAGAGAGGACAAGGCACGAGAGAGGTCCAGGGTAGGGTGTGTGAGGCCTGGACTGCACATGGTAACCCATGATGCGAGGAACACTTTCCTCCTTAGTTCTACATAAAAAGCATGAAAAACGTGGAGCCTCTGGTTGGAGGCTTGCTGTGCACTCCCTGGAGATGAAAGCTTTACTCTACAATGGTATTTCCTAAACAAAGCCACTGCAGAAAGCATGAGAAATTTCTCCATACTCTTTTTGCTGAAAGCTGGAAATGCTTAGCAGCGTGGCCTCTTGAAGACGCCTTGCACACTGCCTGGTTCTTTGCAAGAACATGGTAGATTCTCTCTCCCATCATGCTCTTCTCTGTGTGTAGATGTGTGTGCATGCGAATCCATGTGCATGAGGGCTGGGAGACAACCCAGGGTCATTCCTCATGTGTTCTCCACCTTTTCTTTTGGTTTTATTTTTGAGACAGAGTTTCATTGGCCTGAAAGTCAACAAATAGGTTAGATTGGCTGGCCAACAAGGTGCAGGGATCCACCTGTCTCTCCACCTCTCCAACATTGGAATTAAAAGTACACACCACTGCAAAGGCCTTTTTCCCCTTTATGTGGGTTCTGGGATTGAACTCAGGTCCTCATGCTTAGGAGGCAAGCATTTTACTAACTGAGACGGCCTTCCTCTCTCTCTCTGTGTGTGTGTGTGTGTGTGTGTGTGTGTGTGTGTGTGTGTGTGAGCACGCGCGTGTGCCCGTGTATGCGTGCATGAGAATGTAGGCACATTAATGCCAGAGAACAACGTTTGAGGTTGCCGTGTCTTCTACTTTGTATGAGACAGGATCTTTTGTTTTTGATTATTCACTGCTGCCTTCAACAGGCTAGTTGTTCTGGGAGCTAGCAGATGATTCTCCTGTTTCTGCCTCCTTTCTTGCACTTCCTGTTGAGATAACAGTGCAGGCAGTACAGTGTCTGGTGCTACGTGGGACCTGGGGATCTGAACTCATGAACTCATGCCATGCTGACATAACAAGCACTGTATCCACTGAGCCATCTCCCCAGCCTAAGACATTTGTAAATGGTGGTAGCCAATTAGTTGTAAGTAGCAATGCACTTGGACTCCTCTTCCTGTGTACCAATAATACCAGGGAAAGTAGAGGTGTGCACTCGGGACTCTCATTACTTGGCCTTGTGACATGAACAAAGAAAGCACACGGAGACTGGCTGGGTTGAGGGGTTCTCTGTGGAAAGCCAGTCACAAGACTCACTGTGTTACTCTGTCTTCCTTAGCCTCGGTTTCCTTAGTAATGGGTGATGCTAATACTAACTATGCCAGAATTTGTATTATTGGTTAAATAAGGAAACTTTTTCACAAATACATATCTCAGTGCTTGGCACCTTGTAGATTTTTGGCGAAATGAAAATCATTGTCAATGACAACATTCCTTTGTCAAAAAAATCAAAAGGATGCACATAGTTAAATTAAGCATTTGATTTTTGCATGCTATGAATTGGCAATTATAAGCCAATGAATACACACACACACACACACACACACACACACACACACACACACACACACACACACACACACACACCCTATAACACCCTATCTGAGTTTCAAGAAATTTTTGATTGATACCATCACAAGCTAAGAAATCAATAGATCCTCTGCATAGAGAATACATTTCCACATGTCTCATTCTTCCCCCCTCCCCATCTCTCTAGGCTCCAGTATTGTTATTCTTCTCCCAAGCTTAGCAAGGCTCCTGCTGCTTCTGAAGTCAGAAGTGTCTCCTCTTGACTAGAGCCTGGACCCTAGTCTCCCTGAGCCAGAAAGCCTCCTGCCGGCCAGGGCTCACATGCTAAACCTGAGCTTCTCTGGAAGATGCTCTTGGGACCCACTCAGCTCAGAGGCTGTCTTACCTTGTGTCAGACAAGCTAGCCTGAAAGTCTCCTCCAAGAGCTGCTTTCAAAGTTCCATTGGAAAAAAGTGAATTATTGCTAAATGAGAGTAAATATTCAGACCCACGGTTTGGGGAAGCCTGCCTCAGCTTTGACACTGGGTCGGATTAAGGATCCATAACCACCCTCCACTGCTGAGCCACAGAAAAATAACATATCATAATATGTTGATGTTTCTAAACTGGTAGCTTGTGCAGCCTCACCTTGTTGACACACTGCTCAGGTGTTATTATTGATATATGACATCTTCCTGACCATATTTAGAAGCTGAATAGTAGTAGAATTACTTTTCTAATTTTCCTAACAATTTTTATTTATTTGTTTGCAGTACTGTGGAATGAACCTAGAGCCTTGTGTACACTAAGCAGGTGTTCTACCACTGAGCTGCATCTGCAGCCCTGAAATAAATTTGGAATATAGATCATTATGTTCTCACGGGAATCTTCCCCAGGTTAGGAACACTGATGGATAAGTCAGGACAAAGTTTCTGTGATTATAGGGTGATGGACCTGGAGGTCCTTACAGAGCTCCCTGCTGATGGAGTCAAACATAGCCCATGTTTACTTGCACATTTGGGAGAAGGGTGCTACTTCACCTGCTGCAGGAGAGCCCCTTGCAGTGAGATGGAAATGTGAGTATCTACAGGTGACAGTCATGAAGAAGGTGTGAAGACAAGGATCAGAAGAATGACTTCAACGTCTGGAAACAGGTGCAATACTCTAACTCACTCCATCCCTTCTGCCTCTCTGCCTACATCCTTCCACTTTTCTCTCCAGCAGAGCCAAGGCCCCTCTGAATGAGACTATAGGAGTTCAAAGAGTGAGAGAGAAAAGAACATGTTTTGCTTGAAGAAAGCACTAAAAAGAAAATTCCTGAGTCCTACAACAACCATGATCACCATAACCACCAGAGGTGACAACAGGAGCACCTTTGGTAATATGCATGTCAACTATACTGATATGTATGAGGATATGTGACCCATGATCATCTTGGGAAGAGCCTGGTAGGATGTTGACACTCAGGTGAAGGACAGAGTTGATCACCTAGTATCTTCTATCATGTTCCTCTTCAAGGGTTCAGTTTCGCAGCTTCAAGGGTCATGCTCATGCACTTGGTGACAAAATTCCACCCAGGGAGACATAAAAGGAAGTAGGGTATAAAACTTTCAGGAGTTCTAAAAGGAAAATGCTCTCCTTGTTGCGCTCTCCTTTTCTTCTCATGGTTAGAAGGTGAAATAATGGCTGGTGATGGAGAAGCCGCTTTGTACCACGAGATGAGTTGAACACCAGAAGCCACACTTGACAAGACAAACCAGAGAGAAATGACATAGAAGGTCTCACACCAGAGAGCAGCCCAGATGTTCACCTCTAGTCTCCAAAATGATAACAGAACAATGTTGAAACAGTGCTATTTTGGTGTTTCTTTCCAGAGGGTTTCTTTCTTTGTTTTGTTTGCTTTTGTGAGCTGAGCTGATCCAAGCTAATATAGATTGGTAAGAAAAAAAAATCTAGAAGGCAGAGTGATTTCATGTTGGTTAGAGGGTTACAGAGGAAATTAGAAAAAGGCAGATGTAATAACTAGAGGCAAGTCACAGAAAACCCGAGTAGCAACAGGGGAGAACTTCTCCTAGCAAAATAGACAGAAAGAGACAGAATCATTAGGGAAGTGTCTCCAGGGTACTACCAGGGCCCTGAGCAGAGACTGCAGAAGCCCAGGATGTCTGGGTGAGGGACATGGGAAGGGGATGACAGGGCACTGAGTGACATTGATGAGTTTGTCCTGGATCAGGAAGGCAGGAGTGGGAGGTGACCACAGCCTTCTAGGAGATGAAGGGAGCAACGAGAGAGCTATCCTGAGTAAGGGAAAGCTGAGGGCCACTAGACTGTAAATTTAGCAGGAGGCACACATGGGTGTGGAGCTATGAGAAAGTTCTAACAAAGTATGTTAGGGTCTGTAACTTGTCCACAAATAGCCGATATGGAGATGTTTATACAATAGTAAATTAAGTTTTAGACCCTAAGCAGTCTGCTAAACTGGTCAAGTACAAAGGTCTGGGCAAGAGATCCCAATGTGCTTGAATACTTAATCCACAGCTACTGGTGCTGCTCCAGAAGGTTGTGGAACCTTCAGGAGGTGCAGGAAGTGTGTCACCTGGGATGGGCCTTGAGATGTTATAGTTCAGCTTTGTTTGCTGTTCTCTTTTTACTTCCTCCATGCTGATGTGATGAGACATAAGGTGACACTTGCTTCCTGCTTCTCCCATGCTTTCCCATCATGATGGATTTGACCCTCTTGAACCGTAAGCCAAATTAAGCCCTTTTTCTTTCAGAACTTGCTTCTGGTTGGGTATTTTGTCTCAGCAATGAGAAAATAACTAATTCTGTATGCGACTTACAGAAGAATTCATCTCCATTCTTGTGGTGGTAGCTGAACTCCCCAGCTGAAGGACACTGAGGGAAATGTCCATTTCCAGGTACATGTCAAGTAACTCTTTGATTTCCATGACCACAAATAATAACCCTGTGACCTCTATAGCCATCTTGCAAAAGCAAACAAGGTCCAACAGGGTCCTTTGAGGAAACTGAGGGAGGTCCGCCACTCATTAGGGAGGTCACTCCACGCACATGCCTTACTGCTAACGGGTTACCATGACATCCTCAGATCTGGGGGCTACAGAACACATTGGCAAACAGACTTCCTGGCATGCAAAAGGCTTTTCCTGCTTCTTAGCATTTTCTAATTTCTTTCCCAAGCTCCCGGCCATTGACTATCATAGCAAATTAGATGGCAAGATGGAACACTGTGGTGGCTAGATTCTCCCCATACACGATGTATGCGGCTCACGAGTCCTGGATGTGACTTGAGACAGAGACAAGGCAAGTGAAATCATGAGCTTTGGATGGCAAGACACTGCTAGTCTCTGCGTGAGAGAGACAGAGATCTTCTGGGACCAAGGAAGCTAACCTGATATCTTTAAGGGATAGGTGACATTTCTGCTTTGACATGTTACCATCCTTTGCTGTCTCTCCCATCTCAGCCACCCCCCAGGGGGCATTGTTTTCCTTCTGGACTGTCCTCCACGGGGCTTCTTCCTTTCTTTCCAACAGAGCCAAGTGGCTGAAATCACAAACACATAAGCTCCCCAAGGCCAAGTGAGTTTCACTTGTTTTGAAGTTTAATGCGGGCACATACTTTCCATCCTGAGCAGGCCTTCTAGAATGATGCTTCAAGTTTCCAGGGGGCCATTTTAAAGGAGAAGTAGATTTCAAGCAAATGATTGCAACTTATCGAAAATAATGTGCTGCTTAGCATCTGTGGTAAACATCCTGGCAGGCAGCGAGGGGAAGCGCTGGAGCAGATGGGCGCGATTAGGCTCGCGTTTTCAGATGGGCTTTTTGTTGTTGTTGTGGCCTACTGGTTTCTAGACACTTGTAAAACCAGAATCTCAAAGACAGCTCTCGTGCCTCCTTTCTGTGCCCTGGAGATGGAGCCCACCTCCCCGCCAGAATGGCTCACACTGGAGGCACCCACTCCTATGGGGAGGTACAGTGGTCATCAGGACTATAGTCATCAAAAAGTATTTAGCACCACCCAGCTCTGGCTCAAGACATCAATGGCTGACAGAGAGACAGATGAGGCACTCTCTTAATTTTCCTTTAAAGATTCACATCCCCGAGGCGGGGCCTTATTTACTTTGGTTCTTGCTGCATTTCCCTGGGTGTCTTGTTTCCTTGTTCACTGGGTGAGCTAAGATCTCTCCAACACATATACTGTCTGCTGTGAAAGTTCCACAGCTCTTCCCCTAGACACACAGTAGCCTGGCCCTTATTAGGCACCTTTGGAGCCCCTGTGCCATCCAGGGAAAGCCCCTAGCAAGCTGTTTCCATGAGTACACTTAGGAGCAGAGTACTAAACCCTGCAAGTCCCCTGCAGAAAGAAGACTCCCTTGTTACCATGTCAGCAGGTGCTTTTGCAGGAGATCATATTTTCTGGTGTAAAACATATACAGTCACCTTAGAAGCCAAATTCGCTTTTCCCACCCCCACCCTCAATACTGCCTGCTCCGCAGGGGCATGTGGATCAATTGCAGACAGGCCATGTTCATTTATGCTCAAGGGTAGCCTCATGGCTCAGTGAAAACAAAGTGTATTCTCTTTTGAGACAGGGTTTCATGTAGCCCAGGCTGGCCTAGAACCATCAATGTAGTTGAGGATGATCTTGCACTCCTGATTCTCCTGCCTCCACACCAAGAGCTAGAAGTGTGCACCAGCACATCAGTGTAAAATCAAGTTTTCTCAGCTTAGGAAGAACTAACTGGCCTGAGCACCTTTGCTGCAGTGCTAGTCCTACACAGACACAGACTGGTCTATCCATCAACACTCATGCCCAGTGTCTGCTCTCTGCCAGGGCCCATAGTTCAGGTGGGGAGAACCAACTGGAAATAACACGAGCTTGTAGAGTCACAAGGGAAGAAGCACTTTTACAAAGTGAAACTGATGGAATTGATGTGTGGACCGGGAGAGAAAAGAAGTAGCTCTATTTATTTATTTATGTATTTATCTATTTTTGGTTAGTAATTACAAATCTGTCAAAATTTAGCAGAGTTGTTTTTACTTTCATATAAGTGTTAGGAGGCATTACTAACTCCTTTACTCAGATGGGATAACTGAGGTGTACAATCGCCAGAATGCCTGCATACATGCAAGTTCCTCACCCCACCTCTCCCAAACCCTCACCGCTGCGTCCACTGGAGTGGGCAGGACCTCAAGTGACATCTGGTGGTTTTCATGGGGTAAAGGCCAAGGTCGACACCTGTACTATTGTTGCAGAATTTCGTTTCTCTGTTTCCAAAAGAGTGAAAACTGCTAACTATGGTATTGCCTGTTTCTATATCCTCTCTTATGTCCCAAAGTAAACAGGAAAATCATGGGATACTTTAAATGCTGCATCTCCAAAGCACAGTGAGACAAATGTTTATTTTTATAAAGGTGAATGAGCCTTCACTTTAGGTGACAGGAGCTGTGGCAGTGGATGTTACTCTGTTTGGCAAGGGAGTCTGGTATGAGGCCTCAGGGTTCAGGTTCAAAATCCCCCGTGGGATGATCTACCAGTTTCTAATGCTCATTCATTTTGAAACCAGAATTATACAGCCACTTCCCTGCCAAGATGACCCTGGAGCTCACAGAAACAGGAAGAGAAAGACACCTTGCTGTCTCTCGTGAGGAGGAACTCAGCACTTGTGTCAAGATGGCTCAGTGCTTATTTAACATGTTCCTCCTTCCCAACAAAAAATAAAAATGTCAGGAGCTTCAAGAATCACCTCAAAACGGGAGCCGGAACCATGATGATAGAAAATCAGCCAGCTAGTTTAAGGTTCCACAAGCCAGTGTGACTCATGTTCTAATGGCTTTCCTGTTTTAGCAAGCACCCCCAGATGGCTCTTTGCTGTTCTATAGAGCACCCCAAGGTGGCTCTTTCCTGTTCTATAGAGCACCCCGAGATGGCTCTTTCCTGTTCTAGCAAGCAACTCAAGGTGGCTCTTTCTTGTTCTTTTGAGCACCCCAAGGCAGGTCTTTCCTGTTCTATAGGGCAAGCACCCCAGACTCCAAGGCTAGGCAAATGTCAGACATTATTGGTGTTAAAACTCAGGATGGCATTGACACATTGCGGTCTCGGTCATCAGTGTTCAGTGATGGGGATGTAAAATATCTGACTAGAAATTGTGGGGGAAAGCTGGGGTTCCCTTTCTCCAGTGCAGTAATCCTGCAGCCCTGTGGGTTTTCAGGGCCCTGGACTTGGAAGTACCACAGTGGATGTTGATATCCCAAGGGAAAATCTCAGTGTGACCCTTTGGTCAGGCAATGGGATGAAGATCTGATATTCATATCAATTCTAAAATCACATAGGTTATTCCAAAGATGCTCAGGTAGATTTCAGGGGATGGTTTCCCCAAATACTATTTTTCAATTTCATTTTTATTTTTCTGGGAAGAGAGAAAAAGACAGAGACAGAGAGAGAGAGAGACAGAGGGAGAGACAGAGAGAAAGAGAGAGAGAGCGCGCCAGGGTCTCTTGCTCTAACAAATGAACTCCAGACACCTTGTACATCCAGCTTTACTGAGGAATTGAACCCAGGCTAGCAGGCTTTGTAAGGAAGTTCTTTTAACTACTGAGCCATATCTCCAGCCCCTCAATTATTCTTTTGATACAACTACTTACCCAATTCAAACAAAGAAGAAAAAAATCATTATTGTATCTCTATGTTTTAAACTAGTGATCCTCCTT
Source organism: Zapus hudsonius (assembly GCA_004024765.1). Classification (NCBI taxonomy): domain Eukaryota; kingdom Metazoa; phylum Chordata; class Mammalia; order Rodentia; family Dipodidae; genus Zapus; species Zapus hudsonius. Next base: position 25,186 of record PVHP010012320.1, read on the forward strand.
GTTAGCATCATCTTAATGTTTAGAGCGCATTTCAAAGCTCCAGCTCATACACATAATGATGGGAGTATTGAGCTCATAGATTAATTAATTCCTTAAAATAAATGAAGAGAAAGTTAATTATTGTACATCAAAGACATTTTTCACTGCTCAAATTAGGTTTAAAACTTTGCAGTCAGTTCTCATAGCTCTGTTGTGTGCAAGACCTTCTACGCTTCCTACCTGGTTTTTCTTCAGACTAAAAATTAAGTTAAGTTTACAAAGAGAAGAAATCCCTGTTGGGGATATAATTCATCCATATGAAGAATATTCTGGTTTTTTTTTTTTAAAAAAAAAAAACGACAATTATTTCTCTAGAACATGGCAAGGAGAGTTTAGGGGACTCTGTATTCAGTCTAATGAAATCTACCTAATTTATTCATTCACTTTTCATCAAAGGATCATTCCTTGATCACTAGACAGATACCAAGGTCACAGCAGTACAAAGACAAAAAGGGTTTCTGAAAGGAACCGATGGTTTCATGGAGAAAAGCAAACAAATAAAGCTATCATTAGAACACAGCCATGTGGACCGAGTTTATTTATCCCAAGACTTCACAATGAAGCATAATGACGGCCATCCTTATTTCCTCACTCTGGCATGGGCTGCCACAACTTCAGATACACAAACAGAACAGAGCCCAGCCTATGCTCATGCCGTCTGACAAAGGGCAGGTGCTGCTGGTGCCTAGCAATCATCAACAATCATTTCAGCACCCCACCATACTTGCACCATGAACCCCAGCAGCTGTGTGTGGGACTTGAACACTGAAGAGCTATAAATGAGGAAGCTCTTAGAGCTGCATCTGGGGCAAGATATCTTCCCCCATGAGGACTGGGAATCCTGAGTGCAGCAGGCCCAGATCAGAGCAGCCTCACTTCCCAAACAGGTGTCACAAAGGCACTTCCCCTTGCTGACAGCAAAGGCCTCACAGTCTACGTGAATGACAAGCTGCACCACATACCAGAATGGGGCTGCTAGCATAGAGGTTTCTAGGCTTCTGTGCTTTGACACAGACCTGTCTGAATGTGAGAAGGGATCCCGTGGGTCTTGGTGGGGGCCCTCTCCCTGTGGCTGGGCTCTCTGGAGTCTGTGGCTATTAAGTTCACCACACACTCACCTTGGACATACCAAAGTCCTCACTCAGCCCTGAGGACAACACACCATTAGGATTGCCCTACAAACCCATCAGAAGTGCCCAGTCTGGGGAAGTGGTCTTTGACAGGGGTTCCTAGGGACAGAAGTCTCAAGCTCTGAATATGTGGCACCTAGCATTTATGGGGAAGAAAAGTAAGTATTCAGCTACAAGCGCCGATGTAAAGAAAAAAAACTGCTGTAATGAACACGTCTCACCCTCACAGTCAGAGGTAAAGCCCCATATCCATACCCAAAAGCAAGCCTCCTCAGTGTGGTGAGGCACAGACCCCAACCAGCAATAATTCCACATATAAACAACTCTAGCTAGGCATGAAGCACACACCAGACAGTAATCAGCTTATCTAATAGAACAGTCCTCTTTTCCTACCGCAGAGGAGGATTAGCAGGCTTGAATTACAGCCTTGAAGTGTAATCAAGCCCCGATCCGCACTGGCAAAGGATACTGTATATTCTTGCTGGGCCTGGGGTTGTTGGCACAATGTGGTGTACCTACAGGGTATGTACAGGAAATGCTTGTGATGGGAATTACACTGAGAGGTAGAAACTGAGAAATGGGGAAAGGCAAGAATTCTGGGAGAGGAGATGGTAGCCGATGCCCACATTCTCTACTCCTTCCAGTCTTTGGAAAGTCTTGAAGTTAATACATTTAAACAGACAATTTTTTTCTCTGGCCCATTAAAAAGAGAATCTCTCCCAAGCCATAGCCAGAGCTGGCTCCTCTCTCTCAGGGCCATGAAAGAGCCCGAAGCCTCCAACCACAGTGAAGATGAGCACCTGATGTGTTATTTAGTGGGTTCACTGGACATGGAAATAACAAAGGAATTTCTACAAGACTCAGTAATAAGCAAATAATTTTTTTTCATCCTATCCACTCCTTAAAAATGCCAAAATTAACCTAAATCTTTTAATCTCCTTGGTAGAAACATCCCATGGCACTTAAGATTCTGGAGTTTAATGATATGCTGGCAAAGAGATCTTTACTTAGAAAATTCCGTGTTAAGGAGGCACTACGACTTTTGAATGCTGTAAAGGAAGGACCTAGTATCATGATTAGAAAGGAAAACAGTTCGTTTATTTTCCAAATCATTTATTTACGGAGGCCTTTTTTAAAAACATTTTAGTTATGTATTTGTATGTACATACGTACGTACATACGTGTGTATGTGTGTGTGTGTGTGTATGTGTGTGTGTGTGTTTACAGGTCGGGGGTAACCTTGGGATGTTGGTCCCTATGAGATTGGGTCTCTTTGGTGGTTGGCTCCAGAAGATTCCATATTAACTGACTTGTGAGCTTCAGTATTCTCTTACTTTTGTCTCCCACTGACATGGGAACATTGGGATTATAGATATGTGTGTCACTGGTCATCTAGCTTTACATGGGTTCTGGGGACCTGAATTCTGGTTGGCAGGATGTGGAGTAAGAACCTTTATCAACTGTGCCATCTCCCCAGAACCCTTTTGAAATCTCGAACATACTCATCATAACAGCACTCCAGGTAAAGTAAGTAACAGTTCATCAGTCTTAAGTTCAAAAGAAAAAGTACTCATTGCCCCTTGTGAAATTCCTCGTCTCTCTTGCCATCTATCATTTTAACCCACTGATATTTCTTAAAGATCCAAGTGAATCTACATGCTAGAAAACTGTCTCCACTAACATGGGGTCCTTGTGATGCTCTCTGTCTCTCGATGAGTTCTGGCCCCTTGAGGTAGACCCATGGCATCAGTTGTTAGATGATGGCTCATCTCCCCTTGGCTTCTAGGAATGCCTTGCCAAGCCTACTTATCTTCTGCTAAAGCCTACCTCAATGAATTCTTTCCAGCACCTGCTTTCCAATGCCATGCCAACATCTGATTTTGTTGTTGCTATTGTTTGCCTGATTTTGAGACAGGGTCTCACATAGCCCAGGTTGGATTTGAACTCCTTCTATATAAAACTGAAGATGACCTTGAACTTCACCAATCCTACTGTCTCTACCTTCTAAGAGCTGTGATTATAGGCCTATGCCACAACTCATTGTTTATGCAATGTTGGGGACTGAACCCAGGGCTTCCTGTATGCTAAGCAAGCACTCTACCAATGAAGCTACATAAAGGGGTCCCAACATTTGGAAACACGTGGAGAGAACATTCGGCTCAGGTGATAAACACCAGGAAGCACCTGTAGAGATAACTCATGGTGAGAAGGATCCACGTCCTACACTGTGTGAAAGAAGGTGAAAGTCTCTGTGATGGTATGGAATGGACCACTCTTCCTGCTGGTTCCAACCCACTGCTTGCTCACTACCACATTCATGAAGGCCACAGATCCCCTAAATGACCCTTGGGCTATGACTTTAACTCTGAACTCTTTTACTTGAAATCTTGAGGCCCAAGTGGTCAGACTGAAAGCAGGTAAGAGCACAAAACTGATGTTCAGAACAACTAACAGACTACAACAGCACTCAGGAAGATACACGGTAAGGTAGCAGTCTGGGATGCCACCAACATTGGCTAAAGCTGGGCACAACAACAGCTCTTAAGGGAGCAAAGACACAAAATGTACCAAGAGCTAAGAGTGACCAAGCACTGCCTAGGAATGAATGACACTAATATGACCATAAAGGGTTTTGATCTTGGGCCATCAGGGGCAAGGTTGGTGCTTAGACCTGGATATGATCTTGTCTGAGCAATCAGACCTGCCCTGTGTAGGAGGTACCTCTTAAAACACTTCATTTTTCAGATAGGCCAAATCACTTATCATGAGCCAGCATGCCCAACAAGGGGTGTGTGTGTGTGTGTGTGTGTGTGTGTGTGTGTGTGTGTGTGTGCATTGCCAGCTTCATGAGCTTTGATTCCCTGCCAGCAGTGGGGGGGTCACCCCCAGACCTACTCTTCCAAACCCATTCTGATATCTCTACCCAAAAGATCAAGTGGGGCTGCGAAACTCCCCACTGCCACAGGGGTGAGACTTGGCGCTAGCTACCAGGCCAACCTGTAGGATGGTTTTCCATACTGATATGTGACCCTGGTGCCAACAGTCTTGCTTTGCACTGGAGTGAGTCACGATCTGTAAACTGGGCCACTGTTCTTCACTTCTAGACGTGCTGTGAATTTTATAAGTATGTTCTCTGCACAAATTTATCTTCCTGGCTGATATCTTCTAGGTTCCCATTAAACAAGCCCACTTTAGAGTGGCTTGTCAGGGTGGACAACTGATGCTGCTTTTGTGGGTAAGATTTAAAGCTTCCGAAAGGGCTGTAAGCCATGTTCCTTTACATATAGACTGAAAAATGTGCTGTGGAACCCCGAGACAAATGGGAAAGAACCCTACAATGAATCTGTTTAAGTTATATACTGTGGGGGATGGGCTTATTTAAGAACAATGTATTGCTGCAAAATGATGTTTCTCTTGAGATTCTGACCTTACCTGCAGCTAAAATGGATTTTGCAGCTGATCAGTGGATAAGAGTGATCGGGTGATTTCCTGGGAAGGGATAACCAGACAAAAGGGCCGCTTGAACTCTGGGAAGGATGTTATTACCCCACTACTCCTGGGGTAGGGCCCAAACTTGAATCCAGCTCTATCTCCCTTCACAAAGGTCTCTGGTTTCTGCATTCCATTCACCCAGCCCCCCTTCCGGCCTGGAGGCCCAACCTCCATCTCAGGCAGACAGGTCTGGCGGGGGCAGATGGGTAATTTTTCCTTTCAGCTTTAATGGCTGCTATTAACAATAAGTTGCCCTGCCCTACTAATGGCTCAACTTTCAGCTTTTTCTCTGATTGCCTATGAGTAACACTGTGTCACATGAGCTGTGTTTAACAGAGGTGTCATAAATGCCAAAGAAGAAATATTACCCAAAATAAAAAATAGTTTGTCCCAGCGTGGCCAGGATCTCACGACTCGTGCGCAACAGTGTTCATTTCGGCTTCTAGTGCAATTTCCATTTGCATTCCTTCGTTTTTTAAAGGGTCTCTGGGGGCTTTAAAAAAGCTATTTAAGAGAAAAGGCAGAAAGACTGTAGTGATTATCATATGGAGGGAATTCTGTGTGCCAGACAGCAGACGGACTGACAGCAAAGGGAACCCTCTGGGGCAAAGGGGACTGAGACAGGTAAGGACGAAGGCCCATGGCTGGAAGGCAGGCTGCTTTCTCAGTTGTGGCTCTGGACATTAGCTTGGCTACCAGAGGACAGGTGGAGGAAGAGGAGGTGAACAGCATCCCCAACCCCCCCCCACACACACCCCACACCCTAGGGGTACAGAAAGAAAGCAAGTTCTCATTTAGTTGCAAGAAATCTCTGCTCTCCTTTTGATAATAAGCAAAAAAATACTTCTGTGTTTTGCAAATAGTAGCTGGTCGGAGCTATTCCTTTCCCAGAGAAAAAAAGCAATAAACACTGAAATCCCTTGACAGTCCCTTGGTTGAAGATGTGGGCAGGAAGTATTCCAAATCCTAAAGGTTTTCAGGCAGAAAGATGAAAACATGAAAGGGAAGGGGGAGGAAGCCTCCCAGGAGAACAGGAAGTGAAGTGTGCCCTTCCTATGAAAGCTGAGCTCTTCAGACAACAGAGTCAGAAAGTTCCAAGTTTTCCATCACCTTGCTGACAAGAATTGGCCAAGCACAGCCCAAGCAGCAGTGCTGAGAATGAATGAAGGTAGAAACGCTGCCTATGTCGGCCTGTGTCCCTCGTTCAGAGCTCAAGGTCCTCTTCTGGTCATTGTCTGCACATTTCTCAAGGCTATGAAAGGAACAACCCAACCTTCCCTGCATATCTAGGAGGGGAGACCAAGGGCTTCAAAGGAGCACAGCATAGTTAGGACTTGACTTCAGAACTGTACTTGGCTAGAGCAAATCCTCTGAGCCCCCAGTGTAAATTGTTAGAGAAGGTGACAAGCTTCAAATGTGACAGGAGACAATGCACATAGACTTCAAAACATTATGTGGTGTATGATGAATACATACAATTGGATCTGTCAATTAGAAGTCAGTTATAGCAGAAGGTAGCTGTGAGCAAGTCAGATGACTGCACAGCCCATAGGAGAGGATCCTTATGGGGAACATGGTGGTCCACACATGTGCAGTGCACAGCAGAGGATGGCCTGGCAATGAAACATGACAGGGAGAGTCAGGGATAGACTTTACTTGCCCTGGACAGAAGGGAAGTAAGAGCCCAAGCAGCTGGGAGGCTGAGGCGACTGGAGCCCAGGAGATGACTGCATGTGTTAGGGACTTCACAGGGGCACTGGTCAGGGTAGAACTGTCACTGGCTCTCTAATGTAAGCACATGCCTATTCAGGACTCTCTCCCTGTAATGTATCTAGTTAAAAACAAAGGCGAGGCTTGAGAGGTAGCTCAGTCTGTGAAGTGCTTGCCTTGCAACCCCCAGAACCTCATTTTTAAAAAGGCAGGTGTGGTAGAAGGCACTTACAATCCCAGTACCAGGGTGGAAAAGACAGGCAGGTTGTTGGGCTCTCCTGTTCTTCCAGTCTAATTGAATTGACACCCAAAGCTGTCCCCTGGCCTTGACACAAACATGCATAAGCATCTGTGTGCGCGTGCGCACACATACTCACACACACGCACACACACACACACACACACACACACACACACACACACACACACACAAACAACTACAGAGAGAATAAAAGCAAAGGTGGGACTCAGAAGGCCCAGTGAATCAGCTCTACATGTCTGGGTAGTTAAGGTATATCTGGACAGCCAGCATTCTCTAAAAAGGTGGGTAAGCCAAATGGCTTAAAGAGATTTCGTCTCTTTTGCTTCTATAGTGGTTTGCCCTCCCGAGATATCATCTCCACTGCCCAACCTGACCCGCACATTAAACTTCAGAAGTAGACCTTGGATGCCCATGTTTTAGGAAATTGTCTCAGAGAAGACGAAAAAAAGCATTGAAAGCACACAGAGTGTTCAAGTGTAGGTCTTTGAAGCCCATGTTCCTTGTCCTGCAATGGCTTACACTCCACAAATCAGAGCTGTGAGGGAGTCTGGCTAGGTACAGGCATGTACTGGTTTCAAGCTGGTTCCTATTCTGTGAGCTGCAAGGAAAAGTCACACAGCAGGGATACGAGCTAGTGCCTGCATACAGAGAGAAAGCACTGGGGTTTACAGGGCATGGACTGTTCAGAGCAGAGGGAGGGAGCCTGAGAGCAGCAACTGAACCCGAGCACTTTGCAGTAATATGACCCTCGTTATTAAGCACAGGCTAGTTATTCCTCATGAATTTCATTTGTAACCCAGTCCTAGACATTGGTTCAAGGATTGCATTTAGTCTCTCTAGATTTCCACTCTCTAACCTCCTGACTAGCATGATGTCACCAACAATGGTAGGGCACAGAAAGTACCTCCTCTGATCCTAGGGTGACCTTGGATGAGAAAATTCGTTCTGCTAGGTTCATTAAGTAAGTGACAAAACGAGGCTCAATTGTGTGAGTGATGGAGAAGAGAGTGACCCAGTTCCTCTATTAGGAGCAGGGTTCCTCCCTTGCTTTATTTATAGTGTCCCAAGGTCTAATTCTTCTCTGACTCACATCTTCCTTTTCTAGAACCAGAGTCAAATATGAGCTGCTTCTGGCATCAAGGGGAAAATGGTCTTTCGCTCAGGTTGGCAGAAGTCAGGAAATGACATGAACCCAGACTAGAGCCAGAGTTTGGGTCCATTGTTTCTTTCAGCTTCCTTGAGAGTCTTCATGACCCCCTCAAAACTTTTAGCCAGGAACTTTAGTTTGTAAGGAGGTCAAACCACATGTCCATGTCCAGGTTGACCTGAGTAGAATTCTCAGGGAAAGTATCTCATCTCACACAGACTGAGGTACTCAGCCTAAGGAGAAGTGGGGGAGAATGGGCAGAGAGAGCCCTAAGGAGCTGGTTTGTTTTGTGGTAGGGGTGGCATACATCTCTGTCCACTGTTTCATTTTACTGCTACACTGGGCACCAAACAACAATTCTTGCTGGCAGACTATCTACCAGGGGACCACTGGGCTTTGTACAACAGAAAGGTGATTTAAGTTATAAATCCACGTCTTATTTCAGAAACAGTTAAGAGAGCAAACACCAAGTTATAAAGCATATCTAGGTTCCTTTTAGCAAATGCTCACAGCAGGTGATCCAAGGATTCTCACAAGTTAGGGAGGCTGGGATATATTGTAGACCACAGGCCACTCTGTGCCCTTGGTTTACTGTTTTGGAAATTAGGCAGGATACGTAGTCGGTGTGAAGGGAGAACATAGCCTTGAACTCAGAATTTAAACCCTATTTCCATTACACATGGGCTGGGAGGCCCTAGATGTTTCAGAGCTTGTATTCTCTGAGGTGTTCACTGTCAAAGCTTGGCCCTCTCCCCAGAAGTACAAGGATGAGATGAAATAAATGTGGGCATTCCCTTCCTCTTCATGACCATTTTAAAATAGCCAATTCAAGTATATTACTGTAAGATTTAGCCACTTCTTGAATGAGAAAATTCATCTTTGTTGGGCAGGCGCATTTCCTGATGTGTATGTGGGGGGATGTCAATATGGAAACACCACATAATATTATCCCCTTCCCGAAGATGGGGAGTTAAACCCCAGTGTGGTTCAACATGAGTCCTTACACTGAAATCTTGTTCTATTTCAATTCCCTGCGGTTTTTAGCTGCAATTTCATGTTTTGCTTAATTGTCCAGAGTGGCAGATGTGATTTTTGTGTAAGATTCTATCCCATCTGTTTTTCTGTGCCAGAAATACAAGCGGATGGTGCTGGGACTTCTGTGTAAGGAACAGGTCTTATCCATGTGAGCTGGCACTGAATTCAGAAGGCCTATGTCTTGACGTCGGTGCTGCCTCCCACTTCCCCTCGCTCTCCTTTGCCCCAAATCAGAATTCTTCAGGAATGACTAATAAAGAGTCACTTTTCTAAGGCAACAGAGAGTTAGCATGATTCTAGTACTCAAGAGACTCCCAGGGGTGGGGTCATATGCAAAGAACCACCTCCGGTCTGTATACTCCATCTTTTCAGACCACAGAGCACACAGTCTGCCCCATGCCTATTCCTCCTCCCTACTCTGTTTAGGAAAGCTCTTAGAACACTTCAGGCATTATTACTGTCGGGATGGCTTGGTGAACGTGGGCCCTGTGTCGCTGCAGGGTCAGAGTCAATGATTCTGTATTTGGATCAAGTTGTCTGTGATCACCATAGTGAAGTATTTCCATATTTTTGACTGAAGAAATGAGTATTCTTATTCTGTGCTGAGACTCATGTGTTCTGTGGCCAGAACTGCTTCAGGATACACACTCTTTGCTGAGACTGATTCAGTAACTAGTGGTTCAGCAAAGCTGAACTTTGTGTTTTACAACAGGCATCTATCTGCATGGGACTCAGAATCCAGTGGCATGACACTTTCCAAAAATGTGTTATACTTTAAAAAAAGTCAAAAAGGATAATAGAGGGGGAGACACCTGGAATACAACCCCTTCCTTACCTAGATCCCATTGATGAAGTAAGATTAAGCTCTAGAAAGTTCAAAGTCCTTACGTGTCAACCAAACTGGGAATCAGGAAGGGTGAGATATGGTCAGATGCCTGTTACTCACTAACTGGGTGACCTTGAATGGTGTCCTACTCTGCTATTAGCCCAAGCATCATTCTCTCAAGAGCCTTCCATGGAGCACAGTGAGGGTCAGGAATGGTGCATTCTGGTACTGCCCATATGCAAAACAGGGGGAAATAACAGCAAGGGATGCACTTCTGTAAGGGAGAAAGCTAGGAGAGTGGAAATAAGGAAGTGCATGCATTTGGAGAATGTGGGTGGAATCTGCAGCTGAGGAAAAGTCAAGTTCTACAGCCACCTCTGTGTCCAGCTGTCCTTTCAGCCGGCCACCTGCATTGCAGTGCTGTCCTCCGAGGCTCTGCTTAGCCTCAGATGGACTATTCTCTCCATGGTATTTTCCAGGTGGTAATTATCTGTGGACACTGGAGAAGTCATAGTTCATTTAAAAGGGTCATGACCCACAGTTGCTCCACATTTTGCCTTCTCGTTCCCCACAGAGAGCTGCCCTTAGGCAGAGACCATGTTTAGCCTTTTTTTTTTGTCCCCCACAACAATTGGAACTTTGTGGGGAATAGAGGATATGTTCATAAGTACCTTTAAAATTACTCAGCAGCTAGGGTGATGGCACAGTGCTGAGCCAGCCACCCACATAAAGCTGACACAAATAGTGTGCATGTGTCTGTGTGTGTTCATGAGCATGTGCACGCGCACACACACACAAATGAATTTTAAAACATAAAAAAAGTAAAATCATTTAAACAAGATGAAAGTGGTGGTGCAGGCAGCCAGGAGGCCACCAGCTCTGATTTCACATGGTGGCATTTCCAGGGGCATCTCACAGCCTGACTGGGTGTCTCTGACTCATATGGGCATGAGTTTCCATGAGACCCTGGATCCTGGATGATTTTCTAATCAGACAAGTCTCAGTTCAATTCTGACTCCCCCGTCCCTGCCAGCTGCCTGACAGTGAATGAATCAGTACACCCCTGAGCCCCAGTCCGCTTCCTCATCTGCAAACTGAGGTGAGCCTCATTTATCTCCCAGACTGCCACCATGAGCTAACATTCGCCAAGTCACAGGAAGAGAGCTGGGCACACTGGCATCCAGTAAGTGTCTGCTGCCTCCCTCTGCACCATCAGGTGAGTGATTCCGGGCAGCTGTTGGCTTCTTCCTCCACCAAATCTGGTACCTAAGGAACGCAATGTAAGGGAGCCAACCCAGTTCAGGACTGTAGTGGAGCTCTGCCTTTGTCAGCCAAAATCAAAAACAGCAAAGTTAACCTGTTTCCTCTAATCAGGGAAACACCCTGATCCCACCAGACTACTGTGTACATAATCTCTGTCTCTCTGATACACACTCGCTCTAACATGTACTCTTGCTAGTTGAAAAAATTAATGGTGGGACTGTGAATCTTTTTACCTTACATTCTACTTCTTGTCAAGAAATCACCTCAGCTGATTTCTTTCTGTCACTGAGAGTGAAATCATCATTGGTATGAGGTTGATGATCAGATATATGACACTGGCCAAAGTCACCAAGCTTGAAAGACTGGGGTGTTGAAGAGGATTTTAATCTGTAACTCTACAGAAATCCATCCTTCAATATTGGAAAATTCATTCCCAAAGGAAGAAGTCTAATACAGTGGAGAATTATAACCACAACAATTTGACATAGAAAACTGAAAGACAAACCTCGAATGAGCAGAAGCATGGCTTTAGAATCCATCGCCAATATTGCCAAAATAAACTTAGACGGTGTTCAATAATGCTAAGGAAGCTTACTGACCAAACTATTTCTTACAGGATTTTGACTAGATTCTCCTACGTAATCACAGTTCACTCTGCATTGCAGAGAATATTATACATGTATAAGTAGATCAAAGTTGCCACAGATAATAGTCTTTCCTCATTAAGTAGATTGTAGCTATTTTAACAGATTCCAATAAAATTATAGTGTACCTGTAGATGTAACAAACTAAGCCAACTAAATTATGAGAGCAGACATCTGTGGTCTAAATCAAATATGCAGTGTTGTAGGCAGCACCATAAAGTTCCTCCTGACATTCTGAAGAGACCAGCTAGGCTCCCTATGAGTGATTTGGGCATCCCCACATTACTGTAACAAAAAATATTCCAGCATGCTACACTGTCAAGTATTCTATATGGATTTGTGACCTAAGGAAACTCACATTAAGAGGCTGAAGTAATATATAAAGTGAAATATTATACACAGATATACAAATACCGCCTGTCAAGAATAGGTACATACTCTATATTCATCTTATTCTTTAAGAAATACATTAATGAGAAGCTAGACACCAGCCATCGGGACCTCTGAGAGGTGATATGGGTGTGGAGTGTGACTCCAAAAGACATCAAGGCTGCTGGTGATGACAGTGGAGGACCAAGGGCAGATACTGACTTGTTCAGCTCACTGACAAGAACTAATGGGATGTCTGAGCTACAAAGCCTAAGCCCAAGCACTGGGAAACTTGGATTTTGTCACTCTATAAAAAGAACTCTTTCCTGCAATCATATGGGCATCTGGAGTCCCTGAGCATAACCATAACCATGAACCTGATCCTTGTAAGTCTTCATAATCACATGTTAAGTAGAAAAGAACGTCAATACGGCATGGGAATTCAGCACCCACATATTTTTTTAAAAGTCTACAACCAACATTCAATTTAAGAATTACAGCAAATGGAGCTGAAGAGATTGATCTCTCAGCAAGCAGGAGGACCTGGGTTTGGATCCTCAATGTCCACGAAAAATGGAAGGAGTGGTGGCATTTACCTGTATGAAGACAGGGCATCTCTGAGGTCTCTGGTGGTTCTCTACATGAATCAGCCAGCAAGAGACCCTATCTCAAATAAGGTGGAGAATGATAAAGGAAGACCCCTGCCCAACATCAACCTCTGACCTACAGACAAACACACATGTACTGGAACAAGGAGGAGGAGGAGGAGGAGGAGGAAGAGGAGGAGGAGGAAGAGAAGGAGGAGGAAAAGGAAGAGAAGGAGGAGGAGGAGTTAAGGGTTATTCCTATTTCCACTAAATGGCTGTCATGGTGACCTCTTCCTTTCCAAGGTGCTCACCAAGCTTATGTCCACTTACTCCCCATTCAGCCCATGTAGATCTATAATCGACACTGCTTTGAGCTGGATTCTCTGATTCTCTAGTATGATATCCCAGCTATCTCTCAAATCAGATCTAGACAATAAAAATACCTCTTCTAGGCATCCTGCTTGGTGGAAGCATGGGAGCTAAGGCTAATAAGATCAGTGTGATACCCTTTCATACACTGGCCCTGTTTCTAAGAGATGCCTGGCATTGTCTACTGCTGTGTTTTTAAGGCTCTCTTGTAACTAACCCAATGTGATCACATCAATGTGGCCACGAAGATGCAAGCAGAGGTATAAATACTGTGTTAGAAAGTCTTTCTAAGTCCACCCATCTTCTCAGCGCCTTCCTCCATCTGATGTGTGAGTAGCAGGTGGGATATCTAGAGCTCTGACAGTCACCATCTTGGCACCTCACCTTGATGAGGATGAAGGAGTTCAGGAACAGTTGTGAACAGCCTGCCTCTTGCCTTCTAGTTCCTGAAAGGGAGTGGGCTGTTTTCTGCTACTCACCATTGCATCTGATCATGACTAGTACATTTACTCTGGATTTGAATGATCTTAGTTAAGTTGTCTCAACTCTCCAAGTTTGTTTTCCAATGTGCAATCTCAAATATATAAATAATAAATAAAATGAAGCTCTGTGCCTTTAAGGTTACTGTGAAGGTCAAAGTTGAAATAATGTATTTGGAAAGTATTTTGGACAGTGAAAATTATTAAACAATACTAGTACTGCTGATATTGATTTTCAGTTTACTCTAAATTTCCAGAGAAAAGCAGGCCAATGACTGACAAGTTAAAACTAGCTGAGTGTAAAGGACTCCAATTTCATTACTCTGGCAAGATTTTAGATCAGCAGAAAATGAGGTCAAAGTAATTAGTTGTGAGAAAGTGACCACAGGTTATTAAACGTTTCTAACTGTGTTCCTAGAAAATTTGCTAGGAAGATGCAATTTTAGCTACCTGAAAGATATAGTGTGACAGCATCTTTAGCTCTGTGTGAGTGCCACATTTTTGCCCATCACTCACATAGTATCACTTGGGTAAGGGAAGGTGAGGCAGGCATCATTTTGGACTGAGTCACAAGGAAGAATCCACCCAAAGTATGAACCAAATTTTTTGATTAGAGCACCTCCAAAAGGTAGCTACATAAACCAGTGAGCACACTTTACTTTTTTATTTTTTTGTACTCTCTATGTACATATGTGCATGTGTGTGAAGGCCAGAGGACAACTTCCGGTGATATTCCTCAGGTTGACATCCACTTTTCTTGAGGTGGGGTCTCTTGCTGGCCTGGAACTCAGCCACTGGGCTAGAACAGCTGGCTGCTCACAGAGCCCTGGGGATCCTCTTGTCTCCTCCCCCCAGTCATGGGAAGGCAAGCACCCAGCACCATGCCTGGAGATTTTTTTCATGGAGATTCTGGGGACTGAACTCAGGTCTTCAATGTTTACAAGCATGAAGCTTTCCCTCCAGCCCTATCTGTTCCCTTTCTGACAAACTGAGTTCTCAACAGTTATCTCTAGAGTCAGACTCAATCCTACTCAGGCCTATTTAAGTGAGTGGATCAAGAAGTGAGATGCAGAGCTGGACAGATGTAGAGGGTGTAGACCTAGAGCACAGGATGACCTCACAACACTGACCACCTTCTCTGAGGGCCACTTGACCCACCATCTCAATCACCTTAGGGTTAAGAACTTCTAGAAATGGAGGTGGCATGCAGATGTATAAATGGACAGCCTCGTTTAAGTTTATGAAGACATTAAAGGAAGGGTGGAAACAAAACCAGACCTGCTTGCTAGTGGGACCCTGCAAATCTGATTTAGAGAAATAAAGTGATATTTAACTCTTAGCCAGTTGTGGTGGCGAACGCCTTTAATCCCAACCCTCAGGAGGCAGAGGTAGGAGGATCACCATGAGTTCAAGGCCACCTTGAGACTACATAGTGAATTCCAGGGCAGCCTGGGCTAGTGTGAGACCCTACCTCCTCGAAAAATCAAAACCTCTTCATGAAGCATCCACACAATGGGTCAACCTCAAGGAAATTCTCTGAAGATACTGGTAGATGTGAGAATCAGTCTTTCCTCTGGGAGTATCTGAAACTTTCATCCTTATGATTTTGGGACTGAGGGGAAAATACTCTCATACCGAAACTCTCAAAATGCAGCCCTAGATAAGCAGAACACCTCACTCTTCACCAGAATGCTCATAAAACAATGCCACAACATAAAAATCCATTTCATTTACTTTTTAGAATATCCACAAACACAGCCTTTGGGCATGTGTGTACATACCCACCCCCCCACACACACTTAAAATACTACTGTCTAATGTGCATTCAAAACTAAATTCATAAGTTTGTATAATTTGCCACAAATGTGTGTTCTATTTTTAGATATTAATTTAGCGAGCTGGGTGTATGTGTCTCACCATGAGTGAAAAAAATCCTTTCCCCTGACCACGAATGTGTCCCCAAATGAGGAGCACTGCACTTGTACAGGCCTGAACTGTGGAAAGGGATTTCTCTCAAGGTTCTTAAATCCATCTTGCAACCATGAAGGGGATCAATGAGAAACAGAAACTGATGAACTAGGCAGGTCTGGGGGAGGGGTGTTGCTCACACTTTGGGGGAGCACTTTACTCCAAAGTAGAGGAGTGCAACAATCACACATTTGGTTCCATGTGAGTGCACCCCAAGAATCGAGGAAGGATAGAACAGGGAAAGGCCGAGGTGAAAGAGGCATTTTGAGAAATCTCTGCTCATCAAGCTTTACTGTGTTATTCCAACTAAGCAGAGAGAAAATGACAAATCTCAGCTCCCTACTTTCATTTATAATTGAACCAGGTCCAGAAGGATGAAGCCAGTGCCATCTGCAACGCAGGCGGCCTCAGCAGCCGGGAGAATGAAATATTCAAATTACTCTAGGCTAGCTCACATGGTGACAGGGCTCAAGCACTGACGAGGATCCAGGAAGGCAAGAGCAAGGAAAGAAACTTTTCTTGTTTTGTTTCATCGCTGCTGTGAGGGCAGGAGTTACACTGAACAAACCGTTGTTTCCAAAGACAAAATGTATAGCAAAACACATTAAAGAAAACTATATCCATTATCTTCACCATTTTCAAAAAAAAAGGGGCAGGGAGGGAGAGAGGGAGGGAGGGAAGGAAGGGGAGGAGGAAGAAAGGAAGAAGGAAGGAAGGAAAGAAGAAAGGGAATGGAGGGAAGGAAGGAGGAACGAGAAAATAGGAAGAAAGGAAGAGAGGTATGGAAGGAAAGAAGGGAGGAGGGAGGGAGGGAGGGAGGGAGGGCGGGAGGGAGGGAGGAGAAGAGGCCAAAGAGATGCAGCAAAGAACAGAACTGAAAAGAAGAAAAGAAACAAGAGACAATGTCACCACAATCTTGCTCCGTTTGGAAGCCCTCCTACTTTGGGTATAGGATGCTGCCCCTGTGTTTTGCTTCATGTAAATAAGGGGTGCTATTTTTTGGGAGGGTGGAGTCGGAGCTGCTTTCTCTGATACCGTTAATCAGGGCTGCTGAAATGGGTGACATGGTAAGTGGCTCTAGCCCCTAGCAGCAGTCAAGATGGAGTGACAGGCTCCATTTAAGATGTCACCGCACATAATAAAGTGTAAAACTATACTTAAAATAAACGAGATAGAAACAATAAACTTGACTCAGTATTTGAACTTTCATAGACACATGGAGGCTGGAGGAGGAGGCATGTGTGGCTGTGAGCTGGGGGACTTTTCAAAAGACCCATTTCTGCAGTGATTTTTATGGTGGTTGTTTGGAGGAGGATCTGGTCAAGTCCAAGTTCATGTATAGTGTGTGCATAGGGCACCTGATAATCTCATGGTCAAACTACCCCACAGCCTTAGGAGCCATATGAAAGGTGGGTTCACATATACTGTCTTCCCTGAGAGCCCCTGGAAGGGCAGTGCATCTCACCCACATCTCTGGAAGTCTCTCTGCCTGACCACCTGAGCCACGGCTGCCCTGCTGTGACCTGCCTCCATCTCTTCAGAAGGGTTAGCACAATGTTGTCAAGGCTGGTTGGCCCAAAATTGGAATGATACTTTTTTTCCCCTCCAGGCCCTGCAATTACTGTTACACGTGGGGGTGGATTCAATGTCAAAGCAAATGTTTTCCTTATGTTTCTTTCTTTAAAAAAGAAGAAAAAAAAAAACAGAAATGGAAGCCAGCAGACAAAGCTTCTAGCCAGCCACCTAGGATTCTGTGTCACCAGGCAGGTACCAGGTCTGGATTTACTTGTGCATTAGACTTGGGGACATCAGCTCTGGAGGTGACCATCCCCTAGCCCCCCATACCCCCCTCCACACAAAATCGATGTCAGTGCTGCATTAAAGGCATTTCTAGCTTCTGTGACTGCGACATGTTACTGGGGTTTGGGTTCCACATAATTATGCTATAATTCGTTCCTGTGTAAAGGTTTCCATAGTCACCTTCCCCACCCTTGTGCCATAAGGGGCTTGAGAACAGACACTGTCTAGGAACAATTATGTTACTGTGGCATCAAATACATAAAATACAGCACATGATGACAAGTGAATATCCTGATGAACTTTCACCAAAGGCATACAGCCCAGGAACCAGAAGAGGCACCTGAGACCATTGCAGGAAGCACCCCAAAGTCCCAGCCACACCATTGAGTCCCTTTCTCAGCAGGTGACCAGTAGACTGCCTGCTCCTCAGTACAGGTTTGTCTGGTTGGCTTTTGAATTTTCCCTTACATTCTTCCTCACTTGCACTGGGCCTGGCCCTTCCATCCATTGAGGAATTGACCATACATTGACTAAGCACCTACTGTCTGCCAGGCACTTGGCCCAATAAACTATAAGATACTTAAGACATTCCTATGGATTTGACTGACTGAAAACAATTTTTAGTTTCAAGCCTCGTTGGCTGTTGGTGTTTAAAGAGAGGGACGGGATAAAAGCCATCTAACAAGCATACTTTGAAGAGTATCTGTATAAAATCTTTTGTGGAATTTGCACTTGTGTCTTCCTGGCAAAGCAAGGATGTGATGGTGACAGAGGAAGAGAGCAGCCTGGACAGGCAGGTTTGCACCTGACCACAGACACTGGAAGTCACCTTCCTCCCAGTCTCTGGCAGGGACCATTAGGCAGGGCCACTGTATCGTTTCTCTTACATGTCCTCCACTGTGTGGAGTCAGGATCAGTCTCTGGCATCAAGGCACTTCTAAAATCTGCCTGCAGCT